>JAEIIJ010018548.1:0-61729 GCA_018904815.1 Drosophila ogumai | reverse complement strand
AACGATTGTGCTATAACAATTGTTACATCGGATTTTCGTCGTCAGAGTACTTAGCTTTAGGTATGAAATAGAATATAATAGCTTTCCTCTCGATAATGTTTATCCCGAAATATAGGAAATATTCTCCAGTAAGCTAAAAACTATCAAGACCACCTACCATCTCCAAGTGTTCTCCGAAGATATGTTTGTAATCCTAATTTTCTTTGAAAGGACACTCAAACTCTTTCTAATCGGCCAAACCCTTGTCAAGCTGCCCACTTTCTTTTTGGCAAATACGAGTATTCTCGGGTCCCCGCACACGCACTTAATTGAGGGTCGGTGGCTGAGGCAATTGGCGCCCTAACCACAGCCAGCCCCAAGCAGAGTGATGACAATTTGCGCAACGCGTTAATTCCATTAATTTACGCCTAATTGTTATGGCCGCCTGAAGTGCAATCAACGGACAGACCCGCCGGGCGACTGTTTTGTTAAAATAAAAAAAGAAGCGAAACAATACCCGGCACGCACACAGGCGTCGCCGAGGAATAACATCGAGTCGAAAACAATTTTTGGAAGCCACCCACACACACACACTGGGGTCGGCCCCTTGGGGGAGAAGTCCGGCGGTGACGCGTTTAACGAACAAGCCAGCGAGTCCTGCCATTTGCAGGACCCTCGTGCGGTCTCTCCGCTGTCAGCCAAGTGCCACCTGCCACCTGCCACCTGCCAGCTGCCACCTGGCCGGCCATTTTGCAGTTCAATAACCCATTTCCTTTTCGACTGGGCCCAAAAAAAACACAAGCGACAAAAAAGACGCCGGGAATTTGAAGTTGGAGTTTGCGTTGAAGCAGCCAATCCACAAAAATGGCAAACAATTTGCTTTTATGGCAAAACAAAAAACAAAACTCACAAAAAACAGAAAACATTGCGAGGATATCCGTGAGCCAGGACATTTTTCAAGTGCTCCTACCCAGCCCCTCGAAACACTCGCAGTCGATTTCCGCCTGGATTTGTTCGCTTGTTTCTTTGTTGGCCGTTGCTCTCGTTATTCTCTTTTTCGCTTCGGATTTGTGTCACTTGATAAGTTGTTTAGTTATTGTTGCTGATAATTTGTTGACGGAAGCAGACGTTCGGCCCAATTCAATAACTTATTTCGCTCGATTCAATTATGATCCGTCAGAGGTCGGCAAAACTAATCGCTGACTGGCACTGGCTTTCACACAGCCGTAATTTTATTTCGCAGATTGGATCATTGATTTGGCATGAGCAAGGGAAACTGCCCACTAAGTAGGTTCGGATTATGTATATAAAAGTTAAGCGATGCCCGCGGTCATTTCTGTGCAGGAAAAACCAACTTGTAACGGTCAAAATTACCAGGAAAAAGTAAAAGACTACAAAAGTTTCTTTCATCCAATTAGCCCTGTGACCCCAAGCACTTTGTATACATAAGCTAGAACTTAAAGCAAAGGTCAGGTTAAGCTTATCCCGGTATTTAGATATTTTATTTAAGCTGCCAGGAAAAATAATTATTTAAAGATGGAATGCCACTCCTACACTTGGCATTTACTTAATCATAAAAATGTAACTGTCACGAGTTTGTATTGTTATTACTTTTGGTATTCCTTGGTTTATGGCTTTATGCAACCCAGAAGACCTAAAATATATACACTATATGGAATTTAATTTAATATTTTAGCAAGGCTGGATCAACTGAGCTGTTGATTAAGAATATATATGATTTTAAAGATCAGAAATGACTCCTTTACAGCGTTGCAAACTACCCGCAAGGGTACAAATATGTGTAGGTTTGAGTGGGCCTCTTAGCCCTATTTTTGATCACAAATAATAAAATAAGATAGGCCTCAATCTTCTGAATTATAATTTATCAAATAAGTCTATGACAGCACCAGAAATGATTTAATTGAATGCAACTTTTGCAGCGAGTGACAGCAGATGCTGGGGGCACCATCGAAACTCATTTGGCGGCCCTTATCCGGAAGTTTACAGCCGGAAAAAGGCACAAAAGACACAATTTTCGACTCGGCCTGTCTATTGTCTGGCCGCGTGTTTTCAGTGCACAGATTTATAGCTTAATCGTAAATCGCTCCTGGCACCGAGGAACGCCTCCCTGCGAGAGCTTGGAGCGCAGATGGCCCTGGTCCTCGCCCACCTGGGCGGGATTTTGAGGTTTTATGACAGCATTCTCTGGCGGGCATTTAAATCTTGGGCGTGTGCTCAATGGCTCTTCATAAAATACATTTTAATTTTCGCACAACTTTAATCCCACACACGCATTTTATTTAAAGGTAGCAATGGAGCGTAAACAAATTGTGGGCTATATTAAGAATTATATCAATGGAAACGCCGTTGGTCGTGCCATTTATTTATTCCTTTCAGTACGCAATCTATCATTCCCTTGGGCGGGCCTCAAATATTGTATTGAACTCGAGTCCACATGACCTCACAACAATTCACTTTCCCGCACACAAAATGTTTTCAACTTTTATTCAATAAAATAAATGCGAAATTCCCAAATACTTGATGGCTTTGCCATTAAACTTAAAGTTCGATGGCTTTCCGGAAATGTTGCTTAACTATTTGAATAATTCGGTGCTTGAGTCGCAATAAGCAAACTCGTGGCGAAAGTATCTCATTATAAGGCGGAGTGGGTTATTCTTTAGCTCAGATCGAGCGCGCCTGCGAGCATTTTTAAAACTCGGTCAATCGTCTGGGTGGGCAAAGGCTGACGGAATTCTTGCCACGCCCCCTCTAGCTGGAAAAGTCGTACGCCCACCCGTGGCTTCTCGGATGGATTTTGAATGCGAAATGACTGAGCAACAATCTCCCGGGCTCTCCTAAATGTCAACCCGCAATTGAGCAGGAAGAGTTTTTGCCACTGACAGCGGCAAGATAAACAGAAACCCTGCCGCTCGGTTAAGCTGTTGCACTGAGGGAAAATATCATGCATTTGTGGTTGTTCATATAGTTGATATAATTAAATTGATGGATAATGTTTCTTAGGCAGGAAATCTGTAGTAAGGATGACTTTAAAAATTGATATATTGATACTGTATCGATATTTGAAATAAAGGCGGATGTATAAACTTGTATTCTTAACTTGTGATAAATCGATATCCTGTTTCATAAATTAGGATAAAAAAAAAGAGACTAAACTATCAGTGATTGAAAAAAATATATATGTTTGTATACATAAATATATTAAAATAAATTCGATATATCTAAAAAAGATACGATATTTTTCTATATATCAAAGTTCAATATACAAACAAGGGTCTTTTCGATATGATAATAATCACGATATTGTTGTCAATATATTTTATCAGACGTTTCGTCTCTATTTTAATATTTACATTCCTAATCTGAAGTATTAATTTAACAATTAGCTTTTACTAATTTTTTTTTAATAAGAGCTTGGAATAAATTAATCAAATAATCGAAATTCCAGTCAAATAGAGAAGAAAGAGAGAGAGAATAGAGAATTTAACAAATTCAGCACGGTAAGTTGTCTTTTATTAAAATTATTAGTCGAAAGAAAGTAATACAGCTTCACGATAAAACATGTTTTGAAACTGAAATAAATTTTTTTTATATCAATTTATTTTAGTTTCCGAAAATAACATATATTTAAGTTCTATCCATTGCAATGCTATCTGCTGATTTCCTGTGTAACTTCTAGCTGCTGGCTACCGGCCACCAGGATGGCATTAAACAGTTGCATGCCACTCAGCGTGGCCGTATCGCTTTCGCGAGTTTTTGTCGCAGTTTTGCCAAAACGAAAATTACACAGAAGCGAGGCCCACTTTCCCCTTTCCACTTTCCATTTTCCGCTTACACCGAACATCCGTTCGCCCTGGTGATTGTGATTCTGGTTCGATGTGCAGTTGAGCAGAGTTCTGGCAACTGTTGTTGCCGGGGCAATGGCAGTGGCACAAAAAACGCGCCATTCTCAAAGTTGGCAGTTGCGGGTTTTTGTGTTTCGTCGGCGGAAGCATGACAAGCCTGCAAGTATGCTACGCTTTTTGCGCCACAACGAGCGGAGCAGCCAGAGAGAGCCCGCGGCTCGGAGCTCAAGTGGGCCGTACTTGGCCGGTTGCCGGCCCAAATGAAGTTGTTGCCAAGTCGGCAAATGCAGAGCGGCTGTTTGGGTGGCCACGGGAAACGACTGTTAATAAGTTTTGGCCATAAATCAATTGCCAGGCCGACGAAAGTTGGCAATTATGCACAGTTTATCCAAGTTCGCAGGAGCGCATTCACGTAATTTGTAATTTCTGAATAGTAATCTTTCGTATTTGCCATATTTTTGCTACTTATGAAGATGATGGGTTGTTTATGACAAGGTATTTTTTGTCTGTAATACTTGTTCGCAACTATTTGTTATAGAAAAAGTATGTTTAAGTATGTAGATTTAAAGTCAAAAGATACTTGTAATCCTTTTTAGATTTTTTCCCCTTAGGAACTGCCTTGCCTACCTAAACTCTCTTTGAAAATTACTTGCTGCCATAATTTATATAAGCACCGCTAATTGCACAAGAGTCTGCGTTGATGTACTGATTGAAAAAACCCCGGCCCTCTGGCTCTGCCCACGCAGCTCTGGCCAATGACGCAAATCACCGCTGAGTGTCTGGCTGGACCGCCTGGAAAAGCCACTGAGAGCCGGCCAGGCGCAACAGTGAATTGGTAAACTTATCACGCAATTAGAGGCCCTCACACCTGGCCGTAATTTATGGCCGAGCACAGGAAAGTAGGCAAAACAAAAATTAAAAGCTCGCCGAAAAAAGAGCGCGAAGGGGCCCAGCAGCATTATGTTATGCATGGCGGCCACGGCGGAAACTTGAAAAATGATGTGTACGTTTCCCAACTCCGGAGTAACAAAAGGCAGGCCTCTATTGTTTGTTTCGGGTCTCGCCACGGGGAACTTCAGACTTCCGCAGCCGCCGATACAACAACAGGCCAGCAGCCCGGTAAGATTAATGCGTTACAATAAAAGATGATTTGTTTTTCGGGCCTGCCTGTTCACAATATGCCCGCCAGGGTGAAGAGTCAACAACTGGCGTTGAAAAGCCAAGCGTCGCATTTCCCAGGTGTCCTGCTCCAGGTGTAGCCCCGGCACACACTGCGTATACGTGTTCTTCGGCTCTCTGAGCTGCATGCAAATTGGCTTGCTTGTGGTTTCGATGATTGGTGTTTAGGCTGTTTGAGCGGCGCAGCCGGGAAAGCCGCCCGCCCCGTACAAGGCCGGAACGAAATTGAGCCATTCTGTGCGAACGAGCTGGGCAAATATGGCAATAAATAACCCGGCACCGAAAGTGGATCTTGAGCTGCCAGCGCGCCGCCGTCTTAGATGACACTTATAGGCTTTGCTCGACGTTGCTGGGCTTATTACCTCAAAGGGGAATCAAGTGGCGTTTCACTCATCTTCGTATACAGCAGCCTGGCTATATTGGATTTCAAATAGGCGGGGGTTGGTGTGGGGTTTCCGAAAGTATGTGCTTTTCAGCCAAAAAAAAACCAAACATGTTTCCCTTTTTCCGATTTTATTCGGCTAAAGGCTTAAAGGTAAAGGTATAATTAAAAGAGGAGCTCTTGCAGAGGTGGTAAAATTGTGGGAAAGGAAAAACAGCAAATATATAAAATAAAAAATTTTTAATACAAATTTAAATTGAATTGAAATAAAGAGATTTTTATTTTATAACTTGAAAAGGAAAGTTACGAAAGGATTTATGATATTTTATAAAAGATTTAGAGAAGTTTTCTTCTATTTGAAAGCAGAACTCCAATCGAATTCCCTTAGTGATTCATCAAAGTCCAGGGACTGATATTTTTGGGGTTTCAGCAAATTAAAAGGAAAATTGCTTCAATTTATGCGCACTTATGCCACATAACAGTTTTGTCAACTTCGACCAAAGAAAAAGGTCCATTTCTGATGCGTAGAAGATTTCCCGACCAAAAAAGGATTCCCTGTGACGAGGTTGTACGGCTGCTTCTCCATATTTCCTGATGACTCATCGAAATTATGGACGGGCAGCTAGTGCTGTCGCCATATCAACAGGTTGCTCGCCGCGCGCGGCCCAACTCAAGACGGATGACGGAATCGGGGACGGAATGAGGCTTGAGTCCGGGTATTTGCGTCATCATTTCGAGTGGCAAAATGGCGAAGGGCTGCCGTAATAATCTGCAGTGCTCTGGAATTGTGAATCCCCAGGAATCGAGTAAACAGATAAAGCGGTCTGGCCTCCGCCAATGTCTGCCTCGTGTCGCGGCAGACATTTATGCAAATGGGCGACGTAGCTCTATGAATAGCGCAGAGACACAGCTTTTTCCGAGGACAATGCATTCAATTACCAAGAACTGCGCCAAGACGAACAGCAGCAGCCACAGCCTTGCCTTGGTTTCGTGTTTGCTCTTCCCGCCGGCTGTCACGGGCATAAATGACTTTTGTCCTGCTGCTGCACTGAGATTGCGGCTGCTCGAAGTCCTTGCTGTTAACACCAATTACAAAACACAACACGACAGGATGCTGGAGCTGGGGCAAGTAGTTCCGCTTCCCCATTTCGTTTTCCCCCGAAATTGGGTAACCAAACCACCCTTCTGCCTGCCAGCAGTTTTCAACTCAATTTATGAAAACTCCGCCCCTGGAGAAGGACCCATTTTCGCCTCCCTGGCGTCAATGGTCTATGCGTAAATTGCACGCCAAGGAACGGAATCTCCGGCTGATAAGGGATCTGGCGAATAAACTGGAGCAAATTGATGCCAGACCAACTGGCGGCAGACAGCCGATAAGTCGCCTAATGTCGGCCTGCAGTATTTATGGCATATGCGAAGGCTTTCCATCGGGAGCCGGGCTTAGCACTTGAAGTCTGTTAAATTGCCCGACCTAGGATGTGTTGGTTGGTATTTTTCGGGTGTTATTACACCCCATCGAATGTTATTAAAAATCCTGTTCGGTATCTAAAGCCCATCCTTCTTCGCCGCCTAACAGAAAATGGCCAGAAACAGATTAGTTTGTATTATTTTCTATATATTTTATCTATATTTATATTCTATTCTATTTCTATATTTTTTATAAACTACAAAATATTTTATCCAATAAAATAATGATTTTTTCACCAAAACCCTAACACTTTGTCGTGAAGTATCATCTTAAAGTCAACCCAAAAATGGACCCAACCACCCGACAAAAGTCCTATAGACTCCCAGCCATGTTACGAGGGCTATTTTCCGTTTCTGGTTAGCTGGGAGCCCCAGGCACCGACTGTGCTCGTAAATGCTTTGGTCATTAGCCATGGCGTGAAAACCAATAAACGCGACGGGCCTATAGGGGGAAAGCCGAGGCAAAGCGGAACGCAAAAAGACAAGCTCGCAAAAATTGCAATCAAATCAAAAACTACAAAACAAAAGCAAAATGCCTTTATGATATGGCCATAAAAGCAGACCAGGCTGTCCCAACAATGGGCCAATTTGCGGCGCCCAATAAAAATAATAAAAATATTGCAACTTTTATTAAAGCCAACCATTTTGGCCACACACTCGGTGTAAGCTCTTTAGTCACTTGTTTGTCTGTCCCTCTTGTTTACGCTTGCCCTCTCGCATTCTTTTCTCCGTTGCGGCACGTTTATGAGTTATTATCGGGACAGTGAGTGCCGTCCAGTGTGCCTGTGGTTTGAAGCCCGGCGCCACGCCCACTCCCCTTTCCGCATGGCTCGCATTGCAGAAGGGGGAGGCTTTAATAAGAACCCTTGATTTATTGTGCCTTTAATGTGGTTTTTGTCTCGCTGTCTGTCTGCCGGGTGCGTTTTCCGCCACTCGTATTATTATTATTGATGATTGGGCCCACTCCCCCACGCTCTCTGGTCAGCAAAACAGGAGTTTGTGACAGGTGTAAAGGCATTTCAAAGCGTTGATGGGCACGGATTCCCGTTGGGCTCCATAAATCATTCGCTCCGGGGCTGTCAACCAGAAATTTGGGATTATTATTAAACGTAATCCAATATCCTTTCCTATCCCATTTTGTTTTTTCGGGGAACTTTTTAATAATTTTCCATAATTCGAATAGCAATCGTGTCCTTTGGCTCTATGTAATGACCTCCCAAACGGTTTTCCAATGAATTTCCCTCGTAAATGTGTAATCCACATATTAAATATGAAAGCTTCCTGCCATTTAATTCAGTTCTCGGCCATGCTTTTTACACTTCAGAGCGCCTGCACTCGTATAGCTTTGCACATCGCACATCGCACATACGCCCCATTGCCCATTACGCATTCGCCCAGTGGTAATCATTTCTGTAAACTGTTTTCGATGCCCGCCTCCTGCGGTCATCCCGCCGTCCCACATGGATATCATTCCGAGCACGTAAGGAGACCTTTCGCCCCTTCGTTGCCGTTCAGGGAGCGGGATACAAATGGCCGTCCGAGCGACAACTTGACTTGACTCGTCTGTCAGGCGGCAAAACAAATGGAAGAGCGTCAAAGCCGCAGAGAAACTATTTATATGCTGCCCCAGGCGGGGTCGAGGAGGCGGTGGACTTCGATGTGTAAATGCGAGTTACCAATGACTGAATAGATGGATGGATGAAGCGATGGATGGATCGCGTTTATAGGAAACATATTCCGGCGCATTGTCTGCATCTGTGGTGCGTCTTCGCCTTGATTAATCGACAGACGGCGGACACTGCCGTCGGATTTTTGCAGTGCCAGCAAAAGGAATCTTAGTCAACTGAGCCGGCATAATTCCACGTGCCCGTCGCGTTCCTAAGTTTCCTCCTCTAATTGGCAGAAACTTTCTTGTGGCAACTAGCAGTACCCACACACGCGTACGCACCACTGCTATCTCAGCTGCGAGACGCACGGATGGCCAGGCAAATCCCCCCGCGCCAGTCCAGGACGACTCCATCACCTCCGTGGCTGGTCGCCCCTCCCCAGACTCCTCCTGTGAGTAATGTTGTTGCTTGTGTTGCTAAATGCCAACGATGACGGGGAGGGGAGCAGGGGCGGAGGCACGGGAATGCGTCACAGGACGATGATGATAATGGCCTCGTTGCCATTACTTTGTTTAGCTGCCTGCTGGCACAGCTCCTCCTAGGGTGTGCGGCTGTTGTTGCTTCCAGCTTGTTGGCTTAATTGATTTAGTTGAAGCTGCACAGAGTTTAATAGTTCCTCATCATTTATGTGGCAACCGAGCACACTCTGCTCGGCCCTGCCCCGGGTTCTCTTTATTTGGCGGCCGTTTAATTTCCTCCAGCACTGTGCTACACATTTCAACGCGCTGACAGGGCAAACCGGTTGTGGGACATCTACTCCCATCGCATGCAATCGAGCCGGGCTATTGAGTCAACGACAACTGAGACCAATGGTCAACCTCCCTGCGGAGCTCGGATTGCCAACTGACGCCTCACAGCCATGAATGGCGTTTTATCTAATCCGCGGCAAAACAGCGCGCCACGGGTAGACGACGGCAGTTGGTGCATTTAAAAAGCCATTTTAATTATTTATGAGCAGATTAGGCACTAAGAAATTTCAAGAATCTGGTCTGGATGCTAGAGAGAGTGTTGGCTTAACCGACTCAATCGATACTCTGCAAACACTGAGAATATTTAATGTTAATGAAAGTTAATTGAATTTATGGAAATGATATGATTGAACTAGTTATACAAGGGATGGGTTAGGTTTATAAATTAAATGCTTTTATTTCTTTAATTGGTAAATTATATATTGAATATTTCAATATTTTTTATTGGTTTACTGAGAAACGGTTTTTAAAGAGAACTTTCCGTATAAAATTATGTTTATCGAAAATGGTCAGTGTAACAAACATTTTAAGCCATAAGTAGAATTATTTAAATTATATTTATTTTATTCAAAGTCCATTTCCCATAATATGTTTAATGAACAGCTTTAAAGGCATCCAATTATCTTGTAAGTGATATTGATTAATAATAAATAGTTGATTTAATTGTTCCAGAGATTAAAACTTATCGAAACACAGTGTCACTACATATATCTAATGGTATTTCAATGTTTTCGATTTACACCACCCTTGGACCTTCTTCTGCGGAGTGGAACCTTGGCTAACAAGAACTCCATTTATGGCCCGTATCAATCAAGAGGCCAAGATCAGGTGTAATTCTAACTGCGTCTTGGCCGGTGGCTCGGACCTCTGGTGCACATTACACACATTAACGCGATCATTGTCTCTCGCAATTGCTGTTGCCGCAATTAGCGTTGGTAGCACTTGATTTATGCAGCTGCCATGCAAAGTGGCAGCAGCTTCCAAGTATAGACAATGCCGCCGATCGCAATTAATCAGCGCTCTCGCACTCCTCGCAGTATAAAAGCTGGCCTAGGGCATTGCCAACCGAGTCAGTCCCGCCGTGGAAGCAGTCGAGCACGGACTTGAAGGGATTAGCAACTCTCTAGGATGCGAACTACAGTGGTGAGTGTGTGCGAACCAAGAATGGCAGTAGATGCCTCATTTGGACTTTACCCGCCAGCTTCTCTTGCTGGGCCTCCTGGCCATCGGATACTGGGAGCAGGGAGCTGGCCACGTGGTGCCCCTGGTTGTGCCGGCAGCTGGCACCTATCTGCTGTCTCCCCCGGGACCAGTGCTGCTTCTCGTTCAGCCGCCACCCCCGGAAGAGGATGGCTCCTACAAGCCGCCTCCGAGCGGCGAAGATGGTCTGTGGAAGCCCCAGCCTGGCCTGGAGGGCGAGTACTCCGAGCCGGAACTGAGCCAGAGTGGCAGTGGAAGCGTCAGCGGCGTCGAAGCCGCCGAAGAGGCTTCCCTGAGCACCGATGGTTCTGGATCGGCCGTTGCCCAAGATGCCCAGGCGTCTACCTCCGAAGCTGGCGGAGCTGGAGGAGCCGGACAGGCGGGTCAAGCGGGTGCCATTCTCGGCGGAGCTGGAGGTGGTGGTGGAGGTGGTGGCGGTGGCAGCGCCGGCGGTGGTGGTGGCGGCGGAGGGGGCGGAGGCGGCGGAACGGCCACATCCGGCCAGAGTGGCGACAACGGCCAGCCGGGAGCACCGAGTCCGGCGGGAGCCCAGCCCGATGGAGAGGATGGCGCTGATGGCGCCGATGGACCCGACGGCCCCGATGGCTCGAAGGGTGGAAAGGGCGGCAAGGGTGGAAAAGGAGCGCGCAACGGAGCCGGCGGAGGAGGGGGAGCCGGAGGAGCTGCGCCCCAGCCAGCGCCGGCAGTGATTCCAGTCCAGACAGTGTTGGTGCCCGCTCCCGTCTGGGCCGATCCAGAGGGGAACGTAGTGTAAGTCCTTAGATAATCCTTCGAGTTCCTTTGCTCACGCATTATGCTTACTTTCAGGCACGCTGCGTAGATGCAGGTCGCCCTTGTGCCATTTGTGTTAACCCCTTCCGGAAGCCGATTGAGTTCCCCGTAGTCTTAACGCTAGTCATTGTTTTCGGAGCTCACACTTACCCTAAGCTAAGGCAAGCGAATATTAAAGTTCGATTACAAAGCACTGGTCGCTTGACTTTAATTGTTTCACACGTCGCCAGCCGGGCAATGAAGGTCACGGGTCAAAGGCAGCTTCCATAATGGAAACGGGACGGATTTCCAAATTCAAACTGAATGAATATTAAAACAACATCAGCATCCGCCAATTACAGCCCGTGTTGTGCGAAAGCTTTGACAGCAGCTTTCAGATGTCGGGTTGGGCTTAGAAGCTGCATAAATTATGCCCGAAAGTAGGCAATTCCATTTACATATGCTTTTTCCTAGCCGTGTTTCCAGGGGAAAATGCTAATTGCACCGTCAATCAGTTGATGTTAATTTTGAAAGCGGAAAAACATACGGATATCCCGGGGCCAAAATGCAAATAGCCGAATTTCTACTCTGCGTCGAGTGTGTGGGCTGCAACTCTTAAAATTCAGGCGGGGAAAAGGTCAAGTGAATTCCACACTAGGCAACTTTGTGACCTTTCCGGATACCTTCCATTAATATTTTCGACACATTTTCCTGAGCTGTCTTTATCCGTGCGATATTTTCCTTTTTTGTCCGCTCAGAAGAGCTTCTTAATATGTCGGTTTCCCCGTTCACATTACCGAGCATTTGGCGCGAAAAGCTGGAAATCGAATTTCCTGATGTGCAACAATAAGTCTGCGCTTGCCGTGTGTGCTTCTGCTTCTGCTATGTGGAATGGAGCAGGGGCCAAGGAGGGTTTTCTTTGAAATCGCATCAAAGTGGATGAGTGCAGCCGTGACAAAGTATGTGAAAGTACTTATTCCCGGCTTCGTTATTCGCGGACTCAAAGTGGATTGCTTAGAAAAAGGATGATCAATGTGAAAAGACTAAGACAAGGCAAGTGCTTTCCAAGAGTTTGCCAAAATGTAAGCTTTAAGTGGGGGAAAATGCAGAGAAAATTCAGGCAAATTGATAAGGAAAGATATAATATTTTTCGTTTGATTTCCACAACCTTTTTTAAAGATAAAACGTCAATTTTCAGATAATTATTGCTTCTTAAATTTACCAAAATCGATGAGATCATTGATCCCAAAAAATATACAAATGTGTCTCAAGAATCTTTCCTGTGTATCTGCAATACGGATTCCATGCTTCCACACGCATAGATCGTTCTTAGAATTTCCTGTTGGTCTTGCCTTTGAGTCTGCATTATAAGTAGGTGTTGGTGCCTCTCACAGACATGCACTTTGTTTTAATAACAATTACCAATATATTTCGACACTCCTGGTATTGCAACATGTATTCAAAGCAGATCAATTAGGCCATAAATTAACGCCTCAACCATAAATTAAATTGATGCAAAACATAAAAGCCATTTGACCAAAAATATGCAAAATGCACCTCTTGCAACGCCCACCATAAAAATAAATAAAACCATAACGAAAATACAAGACAACAGCCTGGCTAGAGCGATGCCAGAATGCTGGGCCCCAAAATCGGTTATGGATTGTGTTCGCTTAAGGCTTGTTTGCTCAACGGCTCCGTGGTGCTGCCAAGTCTGGGCCCTGGGCCCTGGGCCCTGGGCGGAGGGCCAAGTGCCACACAACTGGCCACAGTTCTGCCCAAACCGCAACGGCCTGGGATCGAGTTGCCCAACAGCTGGCATGCAAAATGAAATTCTTCGATTCAAACGAAATTTTGAAAGCTCGGAATGAGAAGTGAGTGCAAATCAGTGCACTTGCGGCACTTGCAATAATAATGTTTGGCCAGAATTAGTCGAGTCGGGCATGCGGCTGCCGCAATGGTGGTCAGTGGGGATTGATCAGGCCACAGCTACCGTTTTGCTGGGTGCCAAATATTCTGAACCACGGATAAACAATCGCATGGCGGATAAACCTGACAATTTCGGCTTTTATGCACTGCATGGCGTGTAATTAAATTAACTGCCGGGTCAGTAACCGGAGCGAAGCCACCGACCACTCAAGCCCCACCTGCCCCGAAGGTCGAATTCGATTCTAGACTGGTTTTTGGGCACCTTTGCCGGGGTATTGCCATTTTGGCAAGCCTTTTGCAAGTTTTATTAGCTGCTACTCATGAAAAGTTAACGATGAGTTAAAAAGAAGAAAGGAGCTTAAACTAGTCAGGGCTACCAGGCTCTTCGATCTAGACAGAAACAGAACAGTATTTGTATATAGATCGGACACCATATCCTGTAAGAGGGAGGTGTTAACATATCAAAGATTTGCTTAATGTTTCGACCAATACCTGAATTTTTTTCACAAACAATCTCAAACAACTTTGAACCTAAAGAAAGACTTTGAAGACTTTATTAATTAATTTACAAAGCATTTACTATAACATAAATATAAAAAATTATTAAGCTGAACCCCCAAGGAATATTAGGCTTAAAATTGTCAACCGGATTGCTTTCAAAAATTCCGAATTATAATTTTTAGCGATAAACTCATATACGTATTTGTCTTCGTATGTTTTCGATTCAGAAAAGAACTTAAATAAAATGAGTTAATAAAATTTAAAAAGAAAAGAACCTACCAGAGTACAAAAACGTTGACTTGTGCATGTTAGCCGTCGCTTTCGTTTTAAAACTGATTCCACTTAGAGCCACTGTTAGCAGACAATTGGCCGTAAATTGAAATGCCAATGCATCTTTAATTAAATGGCGGGCTCCGAGCAACCCATCCCAAGCAGTCCCGAAATTTACGAGAGAGGATGGCCGAGCCCATGACGTGGGAGAGGTTCCGGCGGCCTGTTTATGCGTGGAAAATTGTAAATCGGCACCTTGCTTCGCGTGAATGTGTGACCTTTGCGTGCCAGCCGAGGGTTGTTAATTTTTAATTAGTTGCTAGCCGGGGCCAGCCTTGCCGCCCGCTCCCAAGGTCGCCGATTGGGCCGAAAGGTTGCACTTGAACTTATCCCCGCCCATTGCCCCTTTTCGATAGGGACTTGACAAATGCCTGGCAATCTATTTGGCCAAATTGTGTGCCCTGAGCTCCGTTCCGTCAATAGTTCGAGTCACCCGGAGTCGAGTGACACATTCCCGCACAAGACACACAATTTTGCAAGCGGCTGGACAAAAAATACAAGACTCATACCGCATTGATTGATTGTTTACTCGCTCTCTGTGTCATGCCACATGCAGCTATCCTCGCCTGGGACCAAGTCCCGCCCACTGCCACCCGGGAATCCAACGCCCTTGCTGAAGGCATTCCCACACGACATGTGTGTCTGTGTGCGAGCGAATGCAAATTTCAATCGTTGCATTGCAAATATTTATGTTCCTTTCAAACGCTTCCCCACTGTCAATGCAGCAGCCACTGTTGTGGTGGTGGCTCAGGGGGATGGTTCTGGGGATGTGCTCCGTGGCTGGGCTCGGAGGGCCCCACGGCAGCAAAGCGAAATGGAATTTGCCAGTGACAGAGGCAAACCTCATAGCAGGATGCCTTTTAATTAATATGACAAAACAATAGAAATAACACAAAAATGCTTTTTGAAGATAAACAAATGGACGGAACTCGGCATGGACTGAAGTCGAAACTTTAATTAAGAGGGACAAGGCCTTCGTCAAAAAGCGGGTAAATGGGGGTAAAATCTATTTACGGCCAGAGACTGCAATCAAAAGGCAATAATGTTTGCCAATGTCTCTGCAAGCTGCCTGTAG
This sequence comes from Drosophila ogumai, assembly GCA_018904815.1. Lineage (NCBI taxonomy): Eukaryota > Metazoa > Arthropoda > Insecta > Diptera > Drosophilidae > Drosophila > Drosophila ogumai. Next base: position 46,637 of record JAEIIJ010018548.1, on the reverse strand, counting down.
ATCAAATCTAATTCCGATTTCAGCCCCGCCCTCATCCACACACCGCGCCGATAAAACAAAGAATGTAATAACACAGAGACACTAATTCCCTGCGATTAAGCAAACTGTTGTAATTGTTAGAGTTTAGTAGTCATTAAAGTTAACTCTTGAAATTGCAGTGACTCATTAAAGCAACCTGTATAGTAAAAAAAATAAGACTAAGCTAAGTATGTATATAGAAAATACCAATCAAAAACACCCCCCTTAAACTCCACATCACTCCGTTTTGTGATCAAATACATTTTTGCAGTTTATTTGTCTGTTTGCAGTTTCATATAAAATATAGATTCATATCTGGTCAGATACATAAAGATTACAACAGTTATTTACAACATACTCGTACAGCGTTTCTCAATCGAAGTAACAGAAGAAAAGAGGAGGGAAAAGAAGGTGGCAGCAGAAAGAGGCAAGAGAAGGCCAGTACATAGAGAGGTGAGTGGATAGGACCCTCGGGTGCCAATCGATCGAAACTCAGCGGGCAAGGAGGCCGTTGTCTGTCCAACAGCCTCGATCTCCCGTGTGCAGTTGCTTCAGTTTTCCGTGCGGTGTGTGTAGAGAGTGAAAGATAGTTAGATGTAGAACGGGGACAGGAGGAGAGACAGTCGGGAATGCTTCTTCAAGTCGCGCATGGTTACGTATACGCCGCGATGGCTTCGGTAGTCGGTTAGGCATAGAGTGTATAGAGATGCTCGTCGTCGATCGAAAGTTAAACCTCGTTCCCTTCCGTTCCGATCCGTCGTCGCCTTAGTAGTGGTCGTAGTGCGCATGGTACTGGCCGTCATCCTCATGACCATTTCCACCGTAGTAACCTCCGTGTCCGTGTCCGGCACCTCCATGGCTGGCGGCGGCCAGGGCGTTCAGATGCGCGGCGCGGGCGTGCTGCACCTCTGCGGGCTCCACGGGCACTCCGTTGTGGATCACCGGGATGTGGATGGGGCCCTTGTGCGCGTAGCCGGTGGCGTAGCTGTTGTGGCTGCTGTGGCCCTGCTCCCAGCGTCCGTCGTAGTGACCGTCGTCCCAGGATCCGTGGGATGCTCCGCTGTGCGCGGATGCCTGCGACACGGCAGCGTAGTGGGCGGCCTTGGCGTGCTGCACCTCGGGAGTATCGACGGGCACTCCGTTGTGGATCACGGGCACGTGGTAGCCACCGTGGGCAATTGGAGCAATGGCGTGGCCAGAACGGGCGGCGGCGTGGGCGGCGAAGTGAGCGGCCTTGGCGTGCTGCACCTCTGGAGTCTCAACGGGAGCACCGTGGGCATGGGCCACATGACCCAGGGCCTTGGCGTGGGCGGCATAGTGCTCCGCCTTGGCGGCCTGCACGTCGGGAGTGTCAACGGGCACACCGCCATGTGTCAGCGGCACATGAGCAGCCTGTCCGTAGGCCCAGCCTCCGCCGTAGATCGAGCGCTTGTACAGATGATGACCACCAGCGTTGTGGGCAGCAGCGGCATGGGCAGCGGCGTGGGCGGCCTTAGCGTGCTGGACTTCAGGAGTGTCAACGGGCACTCCCCCGTGGGTCAGCACCGGGATGTGGATGGGTCCGTGGGCATGGGCATAAGGCACATAGGCGCCATGGGAGTGAGCAGCGGCGTAGACGGGAGCGGCGTGGGCGTGAGGAGCCTGCGGGAGGTTGGTGCCCACGGCATTGAAGCCGTGGTGCGGATCGGCGGTGTAGGACACGGACTGCACATGACCATGGCCGTCCACGTAGGAGTAGGAGCCGTGCGTGGTGCCGTCATGGCCGCGCGACTCGTGCTTCTGTGAATTGGGATCGGCGTATCCGTAGGAGTAGGTGTGGCTGTGCGGGTCCAGGTGCTGGTACTGTGTGGAGACGGCTCCGTGCCAGGTGGCGGACACCGTCGAGACCAGCAGAGCGGCGGCAATCAACTGCAAAGATGATGATCGATTTTAATTGTTAATTAAAACTAACGTTCCTTGAAATTGATCTTTAATTTCTTAAATATCTTTGATAACAAGAAGACTATCTCGAAGTAACTACAGTTTTTCCAAATTTATAGGATTAGATAAGACGTACTCCATGGGTTAGCTGGGTAATTACTCTTGCGGGCGCCACCTTCACTAATCTCTAATCGCAGGTGTCACTCAATGGTCTGTGCTTTGGAGGCCTAATTGCAGGCCTGGCTTTTCCTGCGCTTGCCCCAACGCTTTTCCCTCGCTTCTCTTTCGCCACACACAGTGGCACACTCATCTCTCCACTTTCCCCCAAGACTCGCTTTCGAGCGAGTGCTCTGGAGCGCAACCGTTGATTCGATTCCGATTCCAAGACACAGATATTACCGCATGCGGGGCTATTATGCACCATATATTATGTGTCAGCAGGTGAGTGGGCCAGTCGCAGCCAGGAGGGGTGCGATGGGTGGAGTGGAAAAACGGTTGAGTAAACTGTCGGACATGCAACATGTCAAAGGCTTATCAACGGGATTTCGCACCGAATTTGACGGGGGCTCATGGTTTTCTGGGTGGTTTGCCTGGCTCTCGGTTCGGATGAGTGGCAGGTGGCATTTAATTTGGCATGGAATTTAAATGAATCGAATTGAATTCGGAAAAACTATGTATCTATCCTAAATGGTCGTTTTTAATGGTCATGAGAGCATACATACATACAAATTATCAGCTCTTTATAAACAAAAAATTATGGCATTTGTACATTTTATACGTTTAAACTAACAAGCAATTAAAATTTATGAAGACTTATTAAAAACATACTAAGAAACAGGTCAAGTTTATTTTTAAATTATTTAAGTATTGACAAATTTAAATAATTTTCCTGATTTTTAGTACCTTCTTCACATAATTTAAGTGCCTAAAACTGATTATACAGGCACACAGGTAATTATGTTTATATTTTTCTATAAATATTAATCTTGAAGGATAAAACACTAATTAGCACTTCAAAACATGCTAAATTTTAGCTTTGCTATTCTTCACTCAACCCCCGCATTTTTTCTATTTTTTAGTCCTCAGCTCGACGTTATCCTTTAGATCCTGGGGCGCATACTTACAAATGGCTTCATTTTTGTTTAGATCACACGGTTGAGCTTCGAAAAGGAGTTCCGGGGGACACACTGGGGTTGGGTGGAAAACTAACTACACACGACACGGCACAGGCACTGGTCGCTGGACGCTGGTTGAACCTCCTAGAACCACGACTAGGACTGTTAACGAACTGTGCCGACTGCTGGCTGGCGGCCCTAATATATACCGCCCGAGATCGGAGACAGAGACTGGAGCAGAGCAGAGCAGAGACACGAGCCGCAACATTGGTAACACCAGCAATGGCAACATTGGCCAGTAGCCAGCAAGAGCCAAAGCGAGCACGAGCAGAACAATGCGGGGCCGGGAGTAATCGAATTACAACGTTAATCGCGGCTCAAAGCGGGTTTTGGCCAAAGCCGAAGTGGATACCGAAGAATGTGTATCGATCGCGGGATTGGTAGGAGAGCGCGCAACATGTTGCTGGCGGTGCAGCGCGCGGCGGCAGCATGTTGCCCGAGCTCGTGTTCCTCCGCTGCGTTTGTCACTGCGAGAAGTGCCGCCGTGACCTTGCTTTCAACTCCATCACCTTAATGGCCCGATCGGCGCTTGGTCTATTCGGTGGTCTTTTAGTGGCGAAGTGAGACTTCCGCGGCGCAAACAATTAGCACTCATTATTTGGGCCCCGAAACAGGGAATGGGATTGTGATTGCGGCTGGGACTGTGGGCCGGGGGCGATGTTATCGCGGCTTGCCTTTCCAAAAACTGCCCAAGAGACCCGCCCCGATCAAATTAAAAAATTCTTAGCCGCCGCCACCGCCACCACCACCGCCGTCGTCGTCGCTTGCAACATGCCACAGTGCCCCAATGCCCCAACGGGGGCCATAACGAAATGTGAGCTGCAAAAGCGAGCAGAAAATATCGAAAAGCTGGGCGTTTGCCTCTTTAATCATTGAACTGCATCGGAAAACGAAGCGAAAACTTTGCAAATTAAAAATAAAAACAAGAGCACGGCCCAAAGAAGCCAGCGGAAAACAAAAGACAGAAAAATGGCATGGTTTTCTAGCTGGCCACTTTTGGCCATTGCCGCCGCTGCTGCTGCTGTTGCCACATGTTGCAGCATTTCTTTGCAGTTCGCCAATCTTGATGTTGCACTCACTCACACTCACAACTCCGCGCTATTCGTTGTCTGCCGCAATATAGCATAATGAGTGCCTGCACTCTGACTGCATTCGATTATTTGCATTCGATAAGCGTTAGCAGGCGAGTGCCCTGGCTGTGTTGCATGTGCGGCATGTAGCACGTACCACGGTGCATATCGAATGTTGACTGTTGAATGTTGCCTGTTGAATGTGGCACTGGTGTTGGTATTGGTATTGGCCCCGGCGCACTTCATACGTTTGTCTCGGCAACTTAATTTGTTCAGCTTCGCCCGCCGCCAATTTAATTTGAATAAACCAAATGCAAACTGCTCTTTTGAACTCGGCAATACACCCGCAAAAAAACAATACTTACTTTCTTAAAATATCAAATGAATATTCTAATATTTTATGTTATTAAAAAGAGTATATGGTATATATGTACATATATAGCTAAATGATACTGATTTAGATTTACGAGAGAGTTTGTAACTTAAAAAGTCTAGAAAAACAACATTTAAATCAATATTTTATTTGTACCTTAATAAAAATAATAAAAATATAAGATTGGAAAAATTATACGTTTTTAAGCGTTTTCATAAGATTTTATGGAAATTTTGTAGCTGCAACTTTTCTTCTTTCCTTCTTAATCCCGCATCAGATAGATAGTAACGCTTAAAACTTTGAGTTCAAAACCAGTTTTTTTGTAATGTTAGCTTATTTCTTTTTGTAATCCAAGAATATTATCAAAGATTTATTTTTTAAGTTTGCCTTTTTTATTATTCAGTTCATATTATTTTTCTCAGTGCACTCATACGTGTGCGGGCGGCAATCGTTTTGGGGCGTGTTTGACATTTTTGCGGTATGCGCAACATTATAAATTATATTCCCGGTGCCACTTTTGTTTTCATTTTATTAGCTCGACCCACTGTCGACAGCTGTGGGCTGGATATCTCGCTGGCTGGCTGGCTGGTTGACTGGCTCAAGTGCAATCCACACATTTGCCCACCTTCAGTCAGTTCCAATCCAATCCAGCTCCATTTGCGCGCGTAATTATTGTCTTGGATTTCTATCTGCGCAGTGCATGGCTGGGTGTCGGGGATATAAATTCTGATTGGTATCTGGGCGAAAATGAACTAATTACACGGTAATAACACGAATTATGCAATCAGAATCAATTTATCTTAATGCATTTCTAATCTAATGCAGCAACTATGAGTGTGTTTTAAAGTAGACGTGCTCGAATTTTCAGACAAAACTCGGAATTATGAGCTCAGTAGTTAAGTAGAAATGTCCTTAAATAGTTCGAAACTAAATAAATTTGCCAGTTAATGTATTCCCTGTTTAACGGCTGCCTAGTAAAGTTATTTCTTATGGCTGTAATCAATAGTTATGGGTTTCTTTTGCCATAACCATCAAACGAATATAACGCATACGCAACGATGACTCACTTTGCCCTCAGAATGTGCGGGAAATTGATTGAGAGTGCTTGCCGTTTTTGGCTTACTCACTGTTTGTATAGCACGTACCAGTGCCAAACTGTCTTTCGGCAGGGAAAAAATGTTGAAAACAATTTCTGTGTCCCGCTCAAGAGCCCCCGCCCCAGAATGCTGTCTGTGCGGACTTGTAGATTTGTAGATAGGAAGATACGTAGATACTGGGAAAGGCTAACAATTGCAGGCCGCAAAGACACTGCATTTCTGGTGGGCGTGGGCTGGCTGGCCAGAACCTCCCTTGCTGCCTTGGGTACTTGTTGCTTTTCGATACTCAGTATGTATGCAAATTGGGCCTGAATGCAAATCGGCATAGATGTTATTCGATAAATTGCCATGTCGATTTCAGCTCTTATTTAATTGCTGTTATTTACAGTTATTTACGGGCAGGAAAAGCAGACTTGCATCTGCATAGAATTACCTGTGCGCGTGGGCAGGTGTTGGCTCTGCCATCGTTTGTCTCTCAATTCCATTGAAATATTTTCACATGGCTAAATCATGTACAATTAATTGAACTAGCTGTTAAACAACATAATTAAGATGGAAGCCAGCAGGGAGGCGATGGGGTGCTGCCTGGCCACCAGTCAGTCCACCGGCTGACCAGCTGCGACCCGGCCGGCCATTAGGCAAATGAAGCATGGCCCGCTTCTAGTAGCGGCAATTAATTGCAATTAATATTTTAAATTCTGCCCGCAAGACAATAAAATTCTGCATGCCGTGATGCAACAGAAACTGGCTTGGCCAATAGCAATTGCATTCGGAATTAGCTTGGCAACACCATCATCGATGCCTTCTAGCTGGTCACGCATCAATGAACCAAAAGACAGTGGGTTGAAAAACTAATATTTATTTTAAAATATAAATATATCCTCTTAGATTTCAGACATAAAGCTAGGTCTATCCAAACGATTTTCAGTTTTTGTGTACATTTATTTCACTTTACAAATTGACCCATTGTACCCATTTTGGCATTGAAATTCTTCAGGCAATTGGTCTGGCTATGACTGCCGGACTGCCGGTCTTTCAGACTGTCTGCCCTGCTTTGCTCAGCGATGCAGTGAAGCGTGGAGTGACTTTTTGGCCAGACGGATGCAATCAGCGCGCTCGCGGGTGTAACTGCCCTCCGGGGAATGGCCAATAGAAGGCAATAGCCAGAGCAATCGCCTTTGTTAATTCTTTGCCTGGTTTTTGTCTGTTTTTTGTTCTTACACAAACTGTTGCTTCGAATATTTGCGGTGAATTAAAAATGTTAATTGCTGGGCCAGCGAGAAGTAATCATTCCCAAGGTACAGGGTGTTAGGGCAGTGGCTCTTTAAACCAGCAACTTTACAGCCTTTGGGCTTCCTTAGTATACCTTTTGCCTTAAGGGATATTTATACTTTTTATTTACAATATCACATATCATTTAGTAGCCATAAAACCATCAGTTTAGAGATTGAGTATCGTAATCATGAGGTCTAACTGTAATTGCCTTGTAAGAACACCCTTTACTCCGCCACTCAAGAATTAATTCAATGTGCCAAGCGTGCAAAGCTAAAATAAATCATTAAAAATTATGAATTTAATTGGCTTCAATTATTGCCACAGATAAAATGTAAAGCAAACTGCGGGCGGCAGGTACAACGGCTCTAATCGAATCGGATTGAACCGCTGGCCATGATCAGGCGGTTATACTCACTTGGCTTGAGTGGCCGCCGCGGCGATTGGATTCAATTGGATTCCATCAACGGTGGCCACCCTAACGTGGAATTACGAAAATTATGGCCACGAACTTTGGCCAACATATCATTAGGGTGTAGCTGGCGAATGAACCTGGCCGAGGGGGCACCGCCATGGGGGCGTAGCCCTGCATCCACAAGTATGCTATCCATAACCACATCTGATTCGAATCTGAGAATTCGACTCTCCATCCGAATCCGAATCGGAGTCTGCGGCTGCAACTGGCATTTGTCACATGGCGGGCCAGGCTAATTGGCATAATGCTGGTGGGACTAACCATACCGGAGGAGGGCAGATAATTAAATTGCAAATTTTCCAGAAAATGATTGATTGGAGCTGCAGCTCTGGGATGCCGCTGGGTGCAGTTGCTCGCCCGGACTCATTCTGCGATGGTCGGCGTGGGAGGGTTTTCAGGGGTATCCGCAGCCCAGAAACTGGTCAAAAGCACCAGGTAGCAACCGCATTTGACACGCCACCAAACGGGTTTGCTATTCACTTGCAACATCTGGGCCAGCAGCGAACGGTTGGCTCACCAGCTGAGTGCCCCGCTTTTGGGCTGGGGAGGGGGGAACTCGGACCGCTCCCACGCATCACCGGATTCCTGCAGTTGACACACACGTGTCCTGGCCAAAATGCCGCACAATCACGAAGGCCCAGCGCCGTTTTTGGCCAAGTTTACGGGCCGGTCAATTTGATATTTCCATTTGCTAACAACGCAAATCCGCCGCATGACAGTCGCCATTCCGCCGCCTGTCACCCGCATTCCCGCGCCGCGACCCCATGACCATAAAGTGCGCACAAGCGAATGGAAAACATTTTTGGAGGCGCGCCCTCCAATCTGGTCCGTGTTATTAAAAGTCGCCAGGAAAAGCGAAGCGAGACACGAAAATCTAAAGCTAACCCACATGCATAAAACGAGACCTTAAAACTCCAAGCTGACCACCCAGAAGTAGACGTGCGGTGTCAGCCGGGTGCAAATAAAGTTGGCCAACAAAGTAAACGGCGAGGATGGAGCGTAACGAGTGCCATAAAACCGCCTGAGAACGGTGCGCGCTGATGTCTATTTTATTCCCAGAAAGAAGTCATAAAGAGTTCCTCGAAACTTTAAGATAACTGAAAAAAAACCAGTGTGGGGGAGCGGCGGAGACTATCCTAATTTATTGCTTCTTTGTCGCGGACATAACAATTTCATGCTTACATCAAACCGGGATTAGAGGCCACGCATTCCGGGCCTGTCAAAGCCCCGGCCCAAAGACCAATATTTCAAATCGAGCTCATCCCGCAGGGCTGTCTCACGTGCCGAGGCCCACGTATCCGGACACATCGCAGTGGCACCTCCATTATTCATAGTCCACTTGCACTAGCCAGCAAGGGTTTTCTTCAGACACCGTTTTTATTTTAATATGACTTCTTAAGTTACTATTCATTATTTAAGGTAGTCTATGTATAAACGATTTATAGTTAGTTTAAAAAAATGTCCTTTATATTTAGTAAAAAAATGCCATAAGACTCGTTAAGCAAAGGCTATAAAAACCACTATTTCCTTCTATAACAAGTAAATAAAATTATAAATTCCCTCAGACTCTAAAATAAGGAGCTTCTTGAGTTACTAAACGGGAAAAGTTGGACCACCCTGATACACAGGCATTGACTTATAGACGGAACCTCATAAATAAAACAAATAACACATCAATGACTTGCTAACTTGACTTTTCATTTTTCTAATTGTGAATTTTGTCTTTTCTTATTTTCTATTTAGCATGACAAGCCTTTTATTTTGCGAAAACCTTAATAAAATATGTGAAGATTTCTTATGTAACTACTGACGGTTATAAAACCTGCCTAGTTTTTAAATAAATAAATATTATACCTGTCATAATAAAGTGTAATACATGTGTAATTTTGAGTGAACAACCCATTTCAAAGTCGGTCTTATGTTAACTAGTGCTCGCTCAAGGTCATGCCTGCGACGCCCCCACGCAGCCACCGTGATATGATAGTCAAATGCCGACCCCTGGCATTATCTCAAATTCGATTCGAGGGAAAAGCGAATCGGTCTCTTTGGGCTCTTATCCATCTGTCAAATCGCATATCTGACAGCCCGGCAGCCACCCCACCTGCAAGACAACGGAACGAGCGGCGCTTTCGGGGGAGATGTCAACTAAACAGGCGGCAAAGTAACAAAGGTCACGTTCGGTGTCACAAGAATAAAACTTTTCAATTGATTGATCGGGTCGGTGGTTTCCAGGTTTCAAGGCTAATTAACTGCGGACGGGAGCGGCGAGAAATTGTGATCCGACTCCGACTACGACCCGGTCCCGGGCCTGACATTCCCGTGAACTGCAGCTAATTGGCCCGGCTATGTTGGCAACTTGGGAGGGATTAAAAACTAATTAGGCGAGCGCGTAAGGAAGGGACAAAGTGCAAAAGTGAGCTACAAAGCGAGTCTGCTAACAAGAAAAACCGCAGAGCGGCAGGAGGTTATCCTCTGCCATCCTCTGGATTTAAAACGAAAAGGAATGTTGCAACTTATCTGCCTCGGACAAAGTTCTGGGAACTGAGTATCCGCGCAAATCCTTTGCAAATGGGCGACATCCCAGCATTGAACACAGTTTTCCGCCGCCACTAATTGCTGCAATCACATTTGCATAATCCGCCACGGCAATTGATTAGCACAATCACAATACGTACACACAGGTTGGCACACCAAGTGTGAAAGTCTGTCAGAAAAATTGTACACGGCACCGGCAATCGAAGCAAATCAAATGGAATTAAATTGATTCGAGCGGAGTGCAGGCAGCATTGCAACACGTCAACCACATTAGTGACAAGTGTGGCAAATTGCCGCCGACCACAGCAATTACTCTCTGGGGCTCGGTGGTTCGGTGGCTCAGCGGTTCGGTGGCGCATGCGTGGTCGGCCACCGCTGCGTATACGCAATCTCAGGGACAGCCCCCAAATAAAACCAGTCGCAGTCGTGCAGTTTCCCGCGAAACGGGAATTCGTGTTGAAAGTCAATGCCACGGATTCCATTGAATGTCGAGGTGAGGTGCGTGAAAATCGAACACGCGTTGGTTGTTGGCTGGAAACAGCCTCCAGTCTAATTGGTTAGCAACTGAACTTCTAGAGTTCATTGGAACCAGACACTAGGTGTTGCTAATAGGACTTAAAGTATATTTAAAAAAATATTCATTAAACAAAATAATCTCAATCTTAAATGTAATGAAAAAACCAAGCACATATGTATGTATAAGTATTACTTCAAATATGTTCTGTGTATTAGTAAGTTTATTGTTAGTTTAGAAAGAGGTTCAGGTAGCAAAACAAGATCTCGTAAGCACTCTAGTTTTCCGTTATTAAAGGCTCACTGTTGCTTAAAATAAATTCAATGGAAATCAGTATCTATTAGCAAGTTATTTTTCATCACCACCTCTGATATATATGGACGCTCATTGCCCAACACTTGTGTGCTATCTCGTTCGTTGCAATAACTAACTTTAATTGGTTGCTAGTCCTAAGCAGTTCATTTCTCTTAAGCTGGGAATTAGTTAAGCTCGATACATTTCCATATCAATTTCCTAAGCCTGGCTTGGCTTGGCTTGTTGCAATTTGGCCAACGACAGCCACGGCAACGGCCACTCGGAGTCGGCATGCAAAACAATATAAAGCATATCAAATGCCAAACGGCTGTGCCAGCAACACCTCCGCGCATGCGCAACGCTCGCCGGCAGCAGCGGACGCAGGCGCGACGCTGGCGGGTGGTCCGCCTGTCAGTGGGATACAACATTACCAACAAAGTGCATAAAATCAGCAAAGAATGCACAATGAGAAAATAATCAGGAAGTTTTACTCAGAGAGCCCTAAAAGGTTGAACTTGATCTTTCTCTCGTGGAATTAGTATCTTTATTATATGTACATTTATAAGTACACATATTTCACAAATACTGCTGTTTTGTGCATAACTATATATGTTTTTAACATTAAGAATAAACTTTCCTGTCCATCTCTAGTCTACTAAAGCATTTAATATACCAACTTACAGGCTTTTTTCAGCAAAGGAAACCCGTTTCTACACTTATTTGAATTAATTTATTTAACTTGATAAATTAAGAAATTCGATAGATTTCAAAAAGAAATAATAATTTGTATAAAATATGTTTACGGCTTTTTGTTTTTATTCTCTATTTAGATGGTTTCGTTAACTGAAGTTATAGTCAACTGAAGTTATAATCAACATAAATCGATGCTCGGTTTGTCTAAATTTATTCTATAGAGATAACTAGTACCCAGACTACATAGTACTAGTGCAAAATATTTAAAAAACAAATTTCTAAAAAAAATCAAGACCCCTTTAGACCTGTTTTTCTGGGTGTAGCAACGAAGCAACGAACTGGCGCCGCAATTGCCGACGCCGGCAAAGTGCAAAGTCACGGATGAATGAGCCAGTCGGAGAGTTGGCTGGAACTTTGCTTCAGCGATTCGTTTTAATTGATTTTGTTTTGCTGCAGGAACTGTGCTCATAAAACGCACCGCTTCACTCCCCACCTGACCACCGGCAAGTTGGCCAGAAAACAAGAAGGAAAAAATCACCGCTTGGCCAACTAATTTCGGCCAAACATGACCGGGCGCTGGCCAAGGAGTTGGCAAATATTTGCGGCCATTTTCGGCGTCTCCTAATTGTGGGCACCCTCTCGCCGGCGTTGTTGTTGTTGCTGCTGCTTTTGTTGTAATTGGCACGGTTGGTAATTCTTTTTTGGCTAATTTTTGGATATTGGATTTTCGTAGCTTTGTATTTTCATTTCCATTTCCATTCGAGCGCCCGCTGCTGACAATTTGCAATAGTGCAAAGTTGCAGTTTGTTTGTGTTTATGTTTATGCAATCAAAATTCTTGCCGTTCCCGGGGGGCGAAAAGGCTGCAAAAGCTGGAAAATCTGGGAAACGAGCAAAGGCTCGAATGGCACTTGTGGGTGCAATTGTAATTATCCTAATTTATGTTGTGTGGCGGCCGTTTTAATGCAGCTTTAGCCGCTCCGGTTGCCCCGGCCTATCTGCCCCGCGATTCTGAAATGCGGCGCAGATTTATTGCAAATTATCTGGCAGCCTGACAATGATCGATAGTGCAAAATTTATAGTCGCCACAGCCGCGGTTTCGCCATTATTCGATTTTTTGGCGCTTAATAAAATAAAGCCGGCTCTATTTGCCGGCTTTCGGTTTCAGTCAAAACGGTCGCCGCTGTCGATGCTGACGGTTGTGTTTCACAAATAATTAGACTAATAAATGAGGCCGCAATGCTGGTGTGCTGGGAAGTGCATTAGTGAAATGGAAATGCGGAAAACGTGAGTGGCCACACACACAAACCAAAATTAATTGACCTGCGCCGAGGCTGATGGTAATGTAATTAAAAAAGTTACTTCACCGTCGACGCGTCATGAAAGAATTTAAATACATTAGCTGCACATAACGAAGTTCTCAGCGCCGTCCACTCAAGTTAATTAAACATCCACGGGGCACAATGCGAGTGCTTAATTATAATTAATTATTAAATGGCCCAATAAAGGGCAATCGAATAAAACAAATCAATTTATTCGGCAAACAGCCCGTGTCATCTGAAATTCTAAGTTCCCAGAAAACCAGAAAAAGGGCAGCGCCGAACAAACATGACTGACAATGGCCAAGTTCAGGTGTGGTCTTAGCCAATCAAAGTGTAATTGAAATGTTCTTGTCAGCTGACAACAAGTAACGTGAGTGGATAAATCAACGATTGTGCGGCTAAGCGGAGACAAAGCCAACTCCACTGATTTATGATCTTTGAGCGAGTTTAAATTAATAATATAATGTCCGACTGCCAGTTGGAGTTGTCAATAGCGCCATTGTGCGCGATGAATGTAATTAGCATATTTTATAACGAAACAGGTATGAAAACGCGTTGAACATGAGTACATTGTACACACACAAGGCACACGCAATGATTATGATGCCATTTAGTGATCAATTAAAGTTATTGCAAGACACTAATTATTTATGTCTTATAAGTACACATGTGTTGCACTTTTTGGTCTTTTTTTATTTTAAATTATGTTTACCTATTAGATTTTAATAAATGCTCTTATTAATGGTTTTTTATAACTTTGATTTGTCCAAAAAAATTATCAATAGAAATATCTTTGAAGGAAAGATCACATACTTGTATGAATAGAATTTAAGAAAAATATGTTTGTGGATCAATTTAAATTACTCTATATAATTTAGGAACTTATTTTATTTAAACTTGTTTATTAATTTAAAATTTAAATAAATTTTGTCACGGGGCAAATACGAACTAGAAATGGAAACTAACCTAATCACATTACATATAGGTGGCTTTGTAAGGAAGTTCAACTCTCAAAAACTTGGATTATATACGATCTCCTGTGGACAGCCAAGTTAATGGCCGTGAATCAGTCAGAAATCAGTATAAGCCAGTTGGAACCCAGTAGCACCAGCTGTTATCAAATGTTTTCTGGCCCTAAAACAGCAACTCCCGAGCAATAACAAGCAGATGCCTCAGTACCAAGCACGCCGGCGACCGCGAAGCTTTGCTCCACTCCGGACCTCAAATCAGTTTTAGAACGACTTCGGAACGCGACGGTGGCGCTGGATAATCTCAACTCAACGGCTTCAGAATACATCTAGCAGTGTTCGGTGGTCCTTACAATCCGAGGTGGCGAAGTGTGGTCCAACCGCAGTTGGCTAAAATGTGTGAGTGAGTGTTCTTTACGACTTTTTGACAGTTTCCGAGTCGAAGTTCAGACTGTTCCAAGGGCCCCGAGCTACAGTCTGTCATTCGGCTTAAATCTATGGCTGGTACTCGACCGGTTTGCCCATGAGAAAATCTAGGAACACTTTCATGCATCACAATGTGTTGCAATCCACGTGGAAACTTGTTTCGCCTGCATTGGGTTAACCTTGAAGTGCGGAATTGCGGAAAAGGGACCTGAAAATTTGATTTAATTTAAGGTTGAGAAAACTGTTAGAAGGGAAACTTAATCAAATCCAGACTCTAACTACATTGTTTTTCCAGCTTTCATATACCGATTTCAGTACAAAATGTATTAACTCTTAGACTCTATATTGATTCTATAGTCATTATACTTTACAAGGTGATCACCCTGCTCTGAAAAGGGTCAATCATCTCTAATACCGAGTTAGCAGCTACTGATTAATGCCTGACTACGGGTTAGCCTAATCGATCCGGTGTCGACGACCCTAGTTCAAGCTGGAGTTCCCCGAATCGGAACCGCAATTGATTGCATACACTATATGCGAGTATTAGCAATACTCGATACCCAGCCGACGCTGGGTTTATTTACATCAATTGATTGATTCACGACTCGTTCGTTTACCTCTGGCAAACCTGATGCCGCCACCGAATGGGTGCTTGTGCGGCATCGCATGTTGGCTCAGTGGGTCACTCGTCGACGATTTGGTCTTGAACCGCAGATCAAGTGAACACAAAAGCCAATTGAAATTAGAATCCATCGGAGCGTTGGCAAATTGCATAACATTTGCACCAGGGCCTGCAGGCCATCCCGGGCACAGTTGCAGTGTGCGAGATTGATAGATGGACCCCGGTCCCGGCTAATCTCGGTCAGTGTCGCTAATTAAAAGGTTTAAGGCTGAAATTAGCATATGAAGCAATGGCCATTTCCCCCGTCATCGGGCACGGGTACTACTCATCTCGCACAGATATGCACGTACTTACATGTGCCCACCTGCGTGTTCGCTGTCCATGAGAGTGAAACCCCTACATGACGTGAACAAAAGCCAGCTCCCTCACCTCTCATTCTCTAAGTGGGCATATGCAAAGCGTGAGGTGCGAAGGGAGGCGGAGCCCGGGCACATTAGATGGCATCGCATGCCGCCAATTACCCGCATAATCTTGTAATACTAACCCAAACCAAATGCTCGCTCCCACTCCCGCGCCAGCCCCGCACACTGAAGGGCCAATTTGGGCTTCGGTTACGCCTCGCAGCGCTTTAATTCCCCTTAAATAGTGCCACACTATGTGGCACGGGGATTACAGCCACCCGAACACGTGTGACTGGAGTAGTTAGTGGCGCCCAATGACGCCATCTCCATTACACTTGAATGGCCAGGCTTAACGGCTGAGTTATGAGAGCCGCTGACAGCCGCCCCTCGAAGGGCGCCGATTCCGGCTCGCAACGATGCGAATCTGTCTCTATTTTGGACTCTCCCGAGAGCCACTTGGCTCCGAGCCAGTGGATCCACGCGAGTGTGTCCGTCGCCAGTCCGGGCAATTGTTTTGTGAAATTAAATTTAATTGATTGAATTTAGACGCTATTCGGGCAGAGGTCAATGCGGAGGTGCATGGGGTAGTCGCTGTGCACGGCAAACAAATATAAGCGAAATGGCAAAACATCGCGAATGTCTTAATTAATTCAAAGCTTAAGATTAATGGGTTATGGTTGCGGTTCTAAAACAGGGGAGGCCAGGCAATAAATTTTAGAATTGCAATCGTGTAAGTGGGGAAAAATAGGATAAGATTTTGTCTCTAATAACAATATGAATTCTGTGTCTGATGTGGGGGTGTCTGCAGAGGTCGGGCTGGGGTTTAAAGCATAACTATTTCAAAAATACAAGGAAATGTGAATTTAACAAAGTTTTAAACATTTCTTTTCCAATCCGAATTAATCTAATAACTAATGTATTATTTAATTAATAGTTAAATTAGTTAAAATTAAAGCTCTTTACATAATAAATTTTGTTAGGGTTGAGGTGAAGAGAGAAATATGAATATATTATAAATATGTTTGTATTTTATTTAAATATTTACTAGGAAAAACCTATGGATCTTCTCTGTGTAGACCTGCCACCGCGTCCCGTTTGTTGTGGCTAGACCCAGTGATAATGACATACATTTCTGAACGATCTGCTTTGTGGCCGTTCCTGTTGATTAACGATATAAAGGCGATTTAATGAAACGATTGAGGTTAATGGGTCAAATCAGAGCAGGTATCTGTTGGGAAATCCAGATATTTCCTGTCCCAAGATCAGCATTGCATAAATCTTGGATAGAGATAAGTAGAGCCACCCCCGGGGCACTCATTGAAGCGCTGCTGCCGCCGCCGATGTTGCTACTGCCTGATGTTGCTGCTGCTCATGTTGCTGCTGCTGCGGCTGATGCTACTGCTGATGTCGCTAGTTGCCGCTGTGGCCACTCAATTGCTTGTCGCGCGCCGTGATTGCGCATCCCATGCGACCGCTTTCAGTTGGCAATGCGAGCGCGACTCGGCCGCAGTTCTGTGCCGTCCAGTCTCTGGTCTGCGATCTCCAGCCTCCCATCGCTGGTCTCCGAAATCCGGCCTCCGGTCGCCAGTCTCCGGCTGCCATTCTCCGACTCTCCATTCTCGGTTTACATTACGTCCCGTTCGGTTCGCCAAACTGCGTCGCGCGAAAATTGCGTTTAATTAAAGTATAAAGGCCAGCGAGCTCCTCAATTACGGCAGCTCGTGGGATGAGTCGCCACAGCCAGCTGAAGCTAGCGATGCCCTCGGTGCACGGGTCTCCAGCTCCTGCTGCGCATCCGCATCCACCGAAGGATCGGAGCGTGAAGCTGGGACTGGGCGTCAACCAGCGGACGGGTCGGGTCCAGTGGTGCCCCGGCCTGACCTGCTGCAAACTACTTCTGCTGCTTCCAGTGGTGATGCTGCCTCTGACTCTGGTGCTTATCCTGATTATGCGGCTGGACGGAATGCTGGAGGCGCTGCAGCTGAACGAGCAGAGGATGCGCGAGCGTCGAGAGTCCGCTGCAAGGGTGCCCAGCTACTTGGAGAACTACGAGGCTTTGCAGGCGGAGGGCAGCACATACAACGAGCTGATCAACGAGGAGTTCCTGCTGCCGGCGGGCAAACGTGCCCATCATGAGCTCGAGGACACGGAGCGCGATCGACGATGTCAGCCTTATCGGTACGGAAACGGCGAGACCCTGGAGCTGGAGGAGCGCAGTACACTGATGAAGGACTCGCGCACTTCCTTCTTGCCGCAGGGCATTCCGCGCGAGTGTCTCGGCATTGACCTGGACATCAAACCCCTAGACAGCAACCCCAACGTGTCCCCAAAGAAGCGCTTCCAGGACGAGACTGCCTACTGGTTGGAGCGGAGCAGGCAGCACCGGGAACGGCGAGGGGCGGAAAGCCATTCCGGCGAGGCCAATCCAGAGCAGACGTCCCAAATCAACGAGCCTACCGCCGCCCTGCAGAGCTTCTGGAACGAGGAGGGTACCCGCGAGGGCATCCGAATGGCGCAGGCTATGACCATGAAGCGCTACATGGACACCAAAGTGGATCCCTGCGTGGATTTCTACAAGTACGCTTGTGGAAACTGGGAGAGGCTACACCCGATACCCAAGGACAAGGCTGGCTTCGACACCTTCGAGATGCTGCGCGAAAGCCTTGACCTGGTGCTGCGCAATCTCCTGGAGAAGAATGATTCGCCTGCTCCAGCGGCCGAGCCGAGGAAGAGCCGGGTTCGGAACACGCTCTTTAAGCTCAACGAGCAGGGAGAGGGCGAGGGCGAAGCGGACCAGGCGGCGGAGCTGAGGGCAGAACGCCTAAAGCGGCACATCGTCAGCCAGAGGCAGTTGCTCAATCGCATCCTCGTGCGGTACAAGCGATACACCAACGGAACCAAGCGGAAACGCCTCATCGATGCCACCCGGGAGAAGACCAAAGAGGAGGAAGCTGCAGCACCCACCGTCGCGGCAAAGGAGAAGTCAAAGGACAAATCGGACACTGAGGAGCCAATAAACGTAGCGGCCACCAACAACATGCTCCAGCCCCAGCACGATGCCCAGCTGAAGGCCAAGAATCTGTACCGATCCTGCGTAAACAGTCAGCTGCTGGCCAGGCGCGGCCTGGAGCCACTGCACACGCTCATCCAGGAGCTGGGCGGCTGGCCCGTCCTGGACCAGCAGTGGAGCGACGCCAACTTCAACTGGCAGTTCCTGGCCGCCACTCTGCGGCGATACAACAACGACATCCTCATTGTCCAGTGGGTGGGGGCGGACATCAAGAACTCCGAAGAGAACATCGTGCAATTCGACCAGACGGGCCTGGGCCTGCCCACTAGGGAGTACTTCCTGCAGCCCAGCAACAACAAGTACCTGCTGGCCTACCAGCGCTATATGTCCGAGGTGATGCACAAGATGGGGGCCTCCAAGGCGGACGCTCAGCGGGTGGCCACCGAGCTGGTGGCCTTTGAAACGCAGCTGGCGGGGATAACGGCGCCGGCCGAGCAGCGGCTCAACGTGACCAAAGTAAGCTAATCAATTGGAAAATCGAGACTTTTCTCATTGTTCCCTTCTGCAGCTGTACAAACGAATGTCCCTGGACCAGCTGCAGGCGCTGGTGCCGGAGATAAAGTGGGTCACCTACCTGGAGAGCCTGCAGGATCGTGAGGTGAGCGGGGCCGAGGAGGTGGTCATCTACGCGGTGGAGTACATGGGCAAATTGGTGACCCTGTTGGAGGAGACAGAGCCCCGCACCGTGGCCAACTACATGATGTGGCGCTTCGTGCGGCACCGCATCAACAACGTGGACGATCGGTTCGACGACATCAAGCAGCACTTTTACCACGCCCTCTTCGGCCGGGAGGAGAGTCCGCAGCGCTGGAAGGTGTGCATCGCCCAAGTGAACACAAACATGGGCATGGCGGTTGGCTCGATGTTTGTCAGCCGCTACTTCGACAACAACAGCAAACGGGACACCCTGCGGATGACGCACGACTTGCAGCAGGCCTTCCGAGACATCCTCAAGACCACCGACTGGCTGGACTCAACCACAAAGCAGCTGGCCGAGGAGAAGGTCAACGCCATGTCCCTGAAAATCGGCTATCCGGACTTTATCCTCAATCCGGGCGAGCTCAACAGCAAGTACGCCGGCCTCGATATCCACCCGGATAAGTACTTTGAGAACACGCTCAATGTCCTGCTGCACACGGCCAAAACGGAGCAGTCCAAGCTGCACGAGCGGGTCAACAAGACCAACTGGCAGACGGCGCCGGCCATTGTGAACGCTTACTACAGCCGCAACAAGAACCAGATCATGTTTCCCGCCGGCATCCTGCAGCCGCCCTTCTACCACCGCCACTTCCCCAAGTCGCTTAACTTTGGCGGCATCGGCGTGGTCATCGGCCACGAGTTGACACACGGATTTGACGACAAGGGACGGCTCTTCGACTGCAACGGCAACATTCACAAGTGGTGGACGGACTCCTCAATCCGGGGATTCGACGAACGCGCCCGATGCATCATCGCCCAGTACAGCAACTACACAGTGGAAGAAGTGGGCATCGTTCTCAATGGGGAAAGCACGCAAGGTAATGTGGATTCTTATTATGCTTATTATAATTATAATCCTATAGATCCTATAGAGAATTCCCTGAATGAATCCTAATACTAAATCTTTCAAATATCCATTTCCAGGGGAGAACATCGCAGATAATGGTGGCCTGCGCCAGGCTTTCCATGCCTACCAGCGTTGGATGCAGGAACACCCCAACGAGGTCCCGGACGAGGTCCTGCCGGGCCTCAACATGACCGGGCCACAGCTCTTCTTCCTCAACTTCGGGCAGGTGTGGTGTGGAGCAATGCGGCCCGAGGCCATACGGAACAAACTGAACACGGCCATCCATAGTCCGGGTCGCTTCAGGGTGATCGGAACGCTATCGAACTCCGTGGACTTTGCCAGGGAGTTCCGCTGTCCCGTGGACTCGCCGATGAACCCCTCCAAGAAGTGCAGCGTGTGGTAGATGCGGGAAGTCTACAGCTATAGCCTAAGAGTATTATTCACGACGTATGCCACGCAGTCCTAGACCAAAGACCGATGGCTGCCAGTTGGTGAGTGCGCATCCAACCCCAACCCCAGTGGCACCTTCCTGGCGAGGCTCTAATTGCTCCACTTCGGGCGCCACTTAGTGGAGAAAGTGGTGGTGTCGGGTGTGTACGCAGCTCCTTGTAGCTCGTTACCCGGCCTGATGCTGTGGTGCCAACAACGACATCGCACTTCAATTGGGCGCCGGCACCCACTTAATTAATGGTGATTTATGCCCAGCAGTTGGTTCGGTTTCTAGACAGGGGGACAAACTTCTCCAATTGTCTTTCCAATGAAACTGCAATTGGTGCGTGACACTTGGAATGCCACCGGGGTTGGAGTGCAGTCCCACATATACCTTATCTTTCCCCCAAAGAGCACCATTAACGCTTCCATCTCGATTGCAGCTTTTCAATTGACAGAACAGCAAATTGGCGAAGTCTCAGAGATGTGTGCCGAAGATCGAACGGGATGAGCCCCTTCACAACAAAGAATATGTGCCAAAAATTATAACTTGCTACTTTATATATTTTCGATAGCCCTTAACTATTTATATTTGTAACTTGCAATAGTTTAGTTTACGATGCAATTTATGTTTGTGATAATTCTAATTAAATGTAAACCACCAGCACTTTGTTTTTTAATACGAAATTATGCATGATTGCTCAACACTGGGAGCTTTCAAGTTCAAAACAAATATTTTTGGAAACTTTTTGAGTGGAATTCGTAAGGCAATTATGAGTGGCCGCCCATTCAGTTGGGAACGTGCACTCGGCGACTAAGGAACTTCAAAGACGTCGCGCTAGTGGGTGATCCAAAAATATACCTATATATTTATATATACCCGTCGTCAGCGAGGGGAAATGAAATATTCCCATTCGAAACTTAAATAAAATAGGGACAATGCAATTCAGCTGGCTGATACCGATTTTCCTCTGCCTTCACGGAGTGCAGGCCCAGTTCTACGGCGGCAGCTCCTTCGGTTCACCCAGTGGCCAAGCCATTCGCCTTGGTGAGTGAAAGAGCTCGAAGAGCTCTCGGCAGCTTCCTCTCCCGAATTTATCCGACTCAAACAAAGCACGCAGGCCTTATCACCGACGACGCCACCGACAGAATCCGTCAGACCTTTGAGCACGCCATATCGGTGGTCAACAATGAGCTGGGCGTTCCTCTGGCGGGCGAAACGGAACAGGTGGCCTACGGAAATTCAGTCCAGGCCTTTGCCCAGCTCTGCAGGCTAATGCAGGTGAGACAGCGAAAATCATTAACAATTTCTTTATTAACATGCCTTTCCAGGGCGGAGTTGGTGCCGTCTTTGGGCCGGCTGCCAAGCATACAGCCGCGCATCTGCTGAACGCCTGCGACTCCAAGGACATTCCCTTCATATACCCGCACCTCTCGTGGGGTGCCCACGCCGATGGCTTCAACCTGCATCCGAATCCGGAGGACATAGCCCATGCCCTTTACGACATTATCAACCAGTTCGATTGGTCTCGCTTCATATTCTGCTACGAGTCCGGTAGGTACATCCCAGAAGCCAGGAACAGTCATTTCTAAGTCCCAACTTTTTGTTTAAGCTGAGTACCTGAACATTTTGGACCACCTCATGACCCTTTACGGCATCAAGGGACCCGTCATCAAGGTAATGCGCTACGATCTCAATCTGAACGGCAACTACAAGGCGGTGCTGCGTCGAATTCGAAAATCGGAGGACAGCCGCATCGTGGTCGTGGGCTCCACAGAGGGAGTGGCAGAGCTGCTGCGCCAGGCCCAACAAGTGGGAATCATGAACGAGGACTACACCTACATTATCGGCAACCTGGACCTGCACACCTTCGAGCTGGAGGAGTACAAGTACAGCGAAGCTAATATAACCGGGATACGAATGTTCTCACCTGACCAGGAGGAGGTGCGAGATCTGGTAGAGAAGCTGCACCATGAACTGGGCGAAAGCGAACCCACCAATAATGGTACAACAACCTTTTGTCTTTCAGGAACTTATGGAGTTCCTCGACCTTGTACAACAACTTAAATTTAATGTTGGTTAGTAATAGTTTTCCCCTGTAGGCTCTTCATCGATCACCATGTCCATGGCCCTCACCTACGATGCTGTGCGAGTCATTGCGGAGACAACCAAGCACCTTCCCTATCAACCTCAGATGCTCAACTGCTCCGAGCGTCATGACAATGTTCAGCGCGATGGTTCAACCTTTAGGAATTATATGAGATCGGTAGGGGAACCCCCGAGATCTAACAATATCATCCTAGGAATTTTTTTAATCGTTCCAGTTGGATATTAAGGAGAAAACAATCACAGGCCGCATATACTTCGAGGGCAATGTGCGCAAGGGATTCACATTTGATGTCATCGAACTGCAGACAAGTGGACTGGTCAAGGTCGGCACCTGGGAAGACGGCAAGGACTTTGAGTTCCAGCGGCCACCCCAAGTGATCAACTTGAATGACATTGACGACGGGTCGCTGGTCAACAAAACCTTCAAGGTTTTAATCTCCGTTGCAGTGGGTTGATTGAAACTAAACTATTGTTGCAAATACCTAAGAAAAACCTACATTTCAGACCAAACCCTATGCCAGTCTCGTGGAGAGCATTGACACACTAATTGGCAACAATCAGTACCAGGGTTATGGAGTGGATTTGATCAAGGAGTTGGCCGACAAGCTGGGCTTTAACTTCACATTCCACGACGGCGGCAATGACTACGGTTCCTTCAATAAGACCACCAATACCACTACTGGAATGCTCAAGGAAATTGTTGAAGGGGTAAGTTAAACACATCATAGAATGCCCTTATTGACAAAGATATTCCTATCAGCGAGCTGACTTGGCCATCACCGATCTCACCATTACATCGGAGCGGGAGGAAGTCATCGATTTTTCCATACCCTTTATGAATCTGGGTGAGATTAGAAATCTACAAAAATAGTTCAGCAATCTCTAAATAAATATATTCTTTAAATTCCAGGCATAGCGATTTTGTATGTGAAACCCCAGAAGGCTCCGCCTGCCCTTTTCTCCTTCATGGACCCATTTTCCTCGGAGGTCTGGCTTTACCTGGGCATAGCCTATGTGGGCGTCTCCCTCTGCTTCTTTATTCTGGGGCGACTTTCGCCCACCGAGTGGGACAACCCGTATCCCTGCATCGAGGAACCCGAGGAGCTGGAGAATCAGTTTACCATCAACAATTCCCTGTGGTTCACCACGGGAGCTTTACTGCAGCAAGGATCGGAAATTGCTCCCAAGTACAAATATATGCGACACACATTGCGATATATTTTAATTAAATCTCTTTTCTTAGAGCCTTGAGTACCCGCACAATCTCCGCTATTTGGTGGTTCTTCACCCTCATCATGGTATCCTCCTACACGGCCAACCTAGCTGCCTTCTTGACCATCGAAAATCCGACTAGTCCCATCAACAGCGTCGAGGATTTGGCCGATAATAAGGATGACGTTCAGTACGGAGCTAAGCGTACGGGATCCACAAGGAACTTCTTTTTGGTAAACTGATCCACTTAAGGCTTTCGTGATTAAATGTCTAGATCCTTATTCTCATAGACATCAGAGGATCCCATATACATGAAAATGAACGAGTACATGACGGCCCATCCAGAGATGCTGATGGACAATAATCAGGATGGAGTGGACAAGGTCAAGTCTGGCACCAAGTATGCCTTCCTTATGGAGTCCACCTCGATCGAATTCAATACGGTACGAGAATGCAACCTGACCAAAGTGGGTGACGCTTTGGACGAGAAGGGTTACGGCATAGCCATGGTTAAAAGTGGGTACCAGTAGGGACTTTCCGAGTTCACTTTAATTCCACGAATGCTCCTTCAGACTGGCCGTATCGCGACAAGTTTAACAACGCCCTGTTGGAGCTGCAGGAGCAAGGTGTCCTGGCCAGGCTGAAAAACAAATGGTGGAACGAGGTTGGAGCAGGAGTTTGTAGTGTAAGTATCTTATGGATATTTAGAGCAAGTAACTGAGCGGCTGCCATAGGCGAAAAGCGAATCCGATGGCCCCTCAGAGCTGGGCGTGGACAATCTCAGTGGCATCTACGCTGTCCTGGCCGTCGGCTCCGTCATCTCGATAATCGTCGCCATCCTGTGCTGGTGCTTCTTTGTGTTCAAGAAAGCCAAGTTCTATGCGGTAAATGTCACACTAAACCTTCGTTTCCTTTGAGATATATATTTGAGTAATCTGTATTAGGTTCCTTTCTGCGATGCCCTGGTTGAGGAATTCAAAATTGTCATCCGCTTCTCTGAAAATGAACGAGCCCTGAAGAGCGCCCAGTCCATATACTCCCGAAGCCGCAATTCGTCGCAGTCGATAGACTCGCTGCAAACTGATTCCGAGGAGAACGAACAGCCGGAGGACTAATATTGGATACTACATAGTATTCTCAAAATTCTCTCAAAGCTTTCGGAAACTTTCACTCGGAATATTTTCCAAATTGACATTTTGGAAGCATCCCTCAGTTGCGGCCTTTTACTCAACGTGCTCGCTTGTGCGGCGATCGCGAACGATTTTATTTCTCTAAACTAATATGTACATATAAATATATATTTGTGTTGAAAATAAACTTAATAAGGAATGCCTTTCAATCAATTTAAAATTGCTTTGCTTATTATTTGCATTAAAATCTCTGGGAAAAACGCTCAATATGACAACTTTGGCGGCTACGACAAGTTCCAAAATATGGGAAGTGTGCCAATCGGTAAGTAATTTCGAAAAGAACAAAAAAAAAAATCGATTGAAAAATGTGTGTCGCGGGCAAAGTTTTTTTATGCATTTCCCAAACAAACTGTTTTCAACGCGCGATTTATTTTTAATTTCTCATAAAGGGAACAAGAACAAGCTGTTCGTTTTCGTTCCATCAACGCCGAAAGCTCATAAAACGGTTTTAGTATTTGTTTGTTTGTTTGGGTTTTCCGACCGAATGGGACGGCGATTAGGTCAAGTTGTTGTTTATAAACAAACCGGCAAGAGCGAAACGGCGAAACTGAGTAAATGAGCGGGAATTTCTCGATTTCAGGCCTCCTCACCGACCAGAACACGGACCAAATGAACATTGTCTTCGACCATGCCATTGACGTGGCCAACCAGGAGGTGGGCACTGCGTTGACATCCCTGAAAGCGGAGGTAAATTACGGGGATGCCTACCAGAGCTACGGCAGACTGTGCAGAATGCTTGAGGTAATACACAATGAAGCTAATATATAATATATTCAATGAATTATTATTAAAACGATATTTATTATTTAAGAATGTTTAAAGTAACTCGTTGCCTTTTTTAGACTTGGCTGTTATAATTATATTTTAATATTATTTATTAAGCAAATATTCCTTTATTTCCACTGGAATACCTCTTTCCTGACAAACTCTTATAAAATTATGTAATACGATTACTTAAGTATATATTTTTATTTATTTCCACTTAAAGACCGGCATTGCGGGGGTTTTCGGACCCTCATCACGGCACACTGCCGTCCACCTGATGTCCATATGTGATGCGATGGACATACCGCACATATACTCCTACATGAGCGAGTACGCCGAGGGATTCAATCTGCATCCGCATCCGGCCGACCTGGCCAAGGCCCTGTATAGCCTCATCACGGAGTTCAACTGGACGCGCTTCATTTTCCTCTACGAATCCGGTGAGACGCCTTTGTCCAGGACTTGAATAAAGCGTTTAATAATTCCAGCTTCGCTCGCAGCCGATTACCTCAACATTCTGAATGAGCTGACCACGATGTTCGGCATGAATGGACCCGTGGTCACGGTGCTGCGATACGATATGCAGCTGAATGGCAACTACAAGCAGGTCCTCCGCCGGGTGCGGAAGTCCGTCGATAACCGGATTGTGGTCGTCGGCTCCAGCGAAACTATGCCGGAGTTTCTAAACCAGGCTCAGCAGGTGGGAATTATCAACGAAGACTACAAGTACATCATAGGCAACCTGGACTTTCACTCCTTCGATTTGGAGGAGTACAAGTACAGTGAGGCCAACATAACCGGTCTGCGCCTCTTCTCGCCGGAGAAGCTGGCCGTCAAGGAGCTGCTCATGAAACTGGGCTATCCCACCGACCAAGATGAGTTCCGAAATGGTGAGCAGAGAAATAATGTTTAATGTTTAATTTTCTTAATTTTAATGTTTATAAAGGCTCCTGTCCCATCACCGTGGAAATGGCTTTGACCTACGATGCAGTTCAGCTGTTCGCAGAAACCCTGAAAAACCTGCCCTTCAAGCCTGTGTCCCAGAATTGTTCGCAGCGCACGGAAAGCGTTCGGGATGACGGCTCCTCCTTCAAGAACTACATGCGAACGGTTCGATGAATCGAATGAAACTCTTTTCGTAATGAATACCCATTTTCTCGCTCTGATTTCAGCTTCGACTCACAGAACACCTGCTTACCGGACCCATCTACTTTGAGGGAAACGTCCGCAAGGGGTACCACCTGGATGTCATAGAGCTGCAGCCCTCGGGCATTGTCAAGGTGGGCACCTGGGACGAGCAGAGGAATTACAGAGCCCAGCGACTGGCACCCACTACCGCCCAGTTCGACAACATCGACAACTCGCTGGCCAACAAGACCTTTATAATTCTGCTCTCGGTGCCGGTAGGTAGCCTCAGCCACCAGAAAGCAAAAGCATTTCCCCAATCTTGATGAAACGCATTCCAACTGCAGAACAAACCGTACGCCCAGCTGGTGGAAACCTACAAACAGCTGGAGGGCAACAGTCAGTACGAGGGCTATGGCGTGGATCTAATTAAGGAGCTGGCCGATAAACTGGGATTTAACTTCACCTTCGTGAACGGTGGCAATGATTACGGGTCATACAATAAGACCTCGAATGAGTCCACGGGCATGCTGAGGGAGATTATGATGGGGGTGGGTGAGGAAAGTGAAACAAGGAAGCCCAGTTAATTACAGATTCCCCTTGCAGCGCGCTGACTTGGCCATCACGGACTTGACCATTACCTCGGAACGCGAAGAGGCCATAGACTTCACCATTCCTTTCATGAATCTAGGTATAAAGGAGGATTTACTTTAGAGTATATTCATTTACTTTACTTGCAATTTTAGGCATTGCTATTCTATATCTGAAGCCTCAGAAGGCCACTCCTGAGCTCTTCACCTTCATGGACCCCTTCTCAGAGGAGGTCTGGTGGTTCCTTGGCTTTTCATTTCTGGGCGTGGCCCTGAGCTTCTTTATATTGGGCCGCCTGTCGCCCAGCGAATGGGACAATCCGTATCCGTGCATTGAGGAGCCCGAGGAGCTGGAAAATCAATTCACCATAGGCAACTCCATTTGGTTTACAACCGGAGCTCTGCTCCAACAGGGATCAGAGATCGGACCAAAGTATGCAGAATTCTACTTCCAGAAATCACTGAGCTCAATGCTTTCCCTAATCTCTAACGCAGAGCCCTATCCACCCGCACTGTGGCCAGCTTCTGGTGGTTCTTCACCCTGATTGTGGTGTCCTCGTACACCGCCAACTTGGCTGCCTTTTTGACCATCGAGAAGCCCCAGAGTCTGATCAATAGCGTTGACGATCTGGCTGACAATAAGGATGGCGTGGTCTACGGCGCCAAGCGAACCGGATCCACTAGAAACTTCTTTTTGGTACTGCCCAAGTGCCTTACGCTTTCGGTATAATAACTGATTGGTGTTTTCAGACATCTGAGGATGAACGCTACAAGAGGATGAACAAGTTCATGACCGAGCATCCCGAACACCTCACCGAGGACAACCAGGAGGGCGTGAATAGAGTGAAGACGAACACGCACTACGCTTTTCTCATGGAATCGACTTCCATCGAGTACAATACAAAGCGCGAATGCAATCTGAAGAAGATCGGCGACGCTCTGGACGAGAAGGGCTATGGCATAGCCATGCGCAAAAGTAGACACTCTAGAAATATTCCGTTAAAATCTTCCTGCTCCACCAAGATGCTTCGCTTTCAGATTGGCCACATCGCGACAAGTTCAACAACGCCTTGCTGGAGCTCCAGGAGCAGGGTGTCCTGGAAAAGATGAAAAACAAGTGGTGGAACGAGGTGGGCACCGGCATTTGCGCCACCAAAGAGGATGCTCCAGATGCCACGCCCCTGGACATGAATAACCTGGAAGGTGTCTTCTTCGTGCTTCTCGTTGGCAGCTGCTGCGCCCTGCTCTACGGAATTATCAGCTGGGTTTTGTTCGTGATGAAAAAAGCCCACCACTACCGCGTAAGATTTCAAACTGATTTTAGAACAAAATCATTGAGGATTCTATTGCCTTTTAGGTGCCGCTACGCGAGGCCCTCAAGGAGGAATTCCGGTTTGTCATCGATTTCAACAATTATATTCGGGTGCTGAAGAGCTCGGCTTCCATATACTCCCGCAGCCGTCAGTCCTCCGTGGCTTCCATGGCCCCGGAATCGCAGGCTGGAGAAAGTTGAAAATGTTGATTTTATTTGTTTGTTCTTATTTTTATTTTTATTAAAAGTTTATTTCGAAAAATGGAATGCTTGTCATTGGGGGGGACACAAGAGATAGTCGTCGAAAAAATAATTTTTCTTGTCACTGAATGGTGAAAGAACACTGCTTGCGTATAATAAATAAAACTAGTTTGAATAATACTGAAATAATTTAGCTAAAATTTGTTCAATAAATATTTGATCATTTTTAGAAAATTCTTGTTTTCTTTTAAACAATAATAATTCGGTTGCGTGCTTTAAATTTACCGTTAAATATATAAATTCGATTTATACAAATTCGAAAGACAATAAATTGGTGCCATAAATAAAGCTACCTTTACAATATATTAAATACATAAATATATCAATATGCATATAAAATATAGTATATTGCACCTCAGGTTTTGTAGTTTAAATAAAAAATTAAATATATCAACAACGATCTATCTCCCATGTCCAGCACTTTTTCCAACAGAATTGTCAGTGTGTTATTTAAGTGAACTAACATTATTATTATAAAAACGCCAACAAATACTCCTTGCGAGATCGAATTTATGTCCAGTGCTTGGCGCGCCACAGAAGGCAGTGGATGTGATTGTCCACATCAGCCGGTGGCAAGGATTTGCCTGCACCATGTGTGGGTGTGCTGACGGCCGAGCAGGCGGCGGAGGACTCGGCCGAGTCCACGTAGCGAGAGATCAGGGAGCGGTACCGTCGACCAATCGTGGCAATCAGAGGCACCTTGTCATTGGACAGCGTTATGATGGATTTTATCTGCGGGAAGCAGGAAGAGCGATTAGTATCAGTCTTTAAAAAGAGATTTTCCAGATCTACCTCGTTTTCATAGGGCCGGAAAACACTTATCGGTCGCAGACTTTGCAGCTCGGCCACGATCAGGCAACCCCAGGTGGTGCCAATGTACAACTCCGTATTGTGAGCCGCCAGGGCCGAGATCTGGCACTTGATCAGGTTCACGTGCTCATCGATGGCGATGCTTTGCAGGGACTCGGAGCAGGGCAGCAACTTGGAGCAGTCCAATTTGTTCTCGATGCGCTTTGAGGCAACGCCCCACTGGTACACCATGCAGCCGGGATAGAGGCAGCTGAAGACGTGGCTGTCGTTGCTGCACATCCGGGCCACCTTGACGTCCTCTATCAGGTTGGGCTCCTCGCTGTGGCACAGCGCCTGGTGGCCAGACACTCCCGTCTCGTTAAGCGGAAAAACATTGATCTTGCCGGCTATTTCGCCGCACCACAGCTCGTAGGTGCTGAAAAAAGCGTTAATGGACATCACAGCAATCCCAGGACATGACCAGGTAACAACTTACCCATCAACAAAGACTGAGCAGGCGGCGTGCAGCACAAAGCCGGAACAGATCTCCGTGAGCACAAATGAGCCCTCGGCAAAGGCGCAATTGCTGGGCATCTGCGTGGCATCCACCAGAAACACGCGACCGTTGTGCGTGCCCACAGCCACGCGGGCAATCCTCTCCATGTGGACTAGACTTATCACAGCTGACTTGATGGCCGGATCGAGCATATAGGAGAACAAGTGGGCATAGCTGGAGGTGCTGTACGCATGCAGGTTGCCGGAAACGTCGCCCATCCAGATGGCTTCGCCCACCAGGCAGCAGCACAGCATGTTGACCTTCGGCGAACGCTGCGCGGACCGGGCTCGAGAGTGGGCGCCATTCTCAGGCGTCTTCGGCGGAGCCACCTGTGGCTGCGGCGAACAACTGATGCTGCTGCATTGCAGCAGGCTGCCCGAGGGCGCGCAGTCCAGGATGTCGATGCGTGAGCCAAAGGAGGGAAGCCACAGCTCCAGGCCCGATTGTTCCTCATCGCCCACCAGCGACCGAAAGACTCCGCACACGATCTTCTCAGTATGCGGCAGGGCAACCACATCCAGCAGGTGGATGCACTCCGGGGCACTGAGTATGGAGACAATCTGACTCGCCGTTGGCCGGCGACGTGGCTGCTCGTGCCAGCAGAGCACCATCAGGTCCAGGCAGCAAGTGGGAAACTGCGTCTCCCGCTGTGTAAGAGCCGGGCGGCTGCCCTCCAAGATGCATTCCTTAATGGACTCGTGGCCCTCGAACGGTTGTCGCAGGCTGATGTTCTCGTAAATGAACATTCCAAACGAGAAGCAGTCCACCTTCTCAGTGTACTCCTCCTCGCCATTGTAGCGTATTATCTCGGGGGCCATAAAGCCCTCCGTGCCGCCGAAACCCTTCGCTCCGCTGGGAGCTGTCTGCCTGCTAATGCCGTAGTCGGCAATCTTGATGTGCACATGATTCCTTGGACTGTCCTCTGTGTGCGGCTGCGGCAACTCCCAGACCAACACGTTCTCCGACTTGAGATCTCGGTATATGATCCTTCTGCGATGCAGATACTCGATGGCACGTGCCGCCTGCAAAACGAGGGTCTGGAACGTGTGCGGACCCATGTGGGCTCCACTGCGCCGGTACTGCCGCAGCAAGGCGTCCAAGCCGCCCAGAGGAGCGAGCTCTAATACCAGAGCCAACGGCTTAATGCAGATCCCTACCAGGGGCACAATGTTGGGATGCTTAAGGGTCAGCAGCACGGCCAACTCCTGGCGAGCAGTACAATAGGCCTTGCAGGAGTGCTGCAACGGATCACGATCCCACTTGCCCAGAGCCACCTTGTAGGCCATTAGCGCACTCTGGAAATTAAGCGGATATTAATGGGTAATTCTCCAGAATAAGCAACAACGATCAAAAAATCAAACATCATTCGAAGAATGCA
This sequence comes from Drosophila ogumai, assembly GCA_018904815.1. Lineage (NCBI taxonomy): Eukaryota > Metazoa > Arthropoda > Insecta > Diptera > Drosophilidae > Drosophila > Drosophila ogumai. The sequence continues at coordinate 15,130 of JAEIIJ010018548.1, read as the reverse complement.
AGCACCTAATGTCTCACTACCCTGTGAAATATGTGTTATAACTGAAAACCCTACAGTTCCGGTACAAATTAAGTTTCAATTTTATCGTTTGTTACAGGGTTCCTCAGAGATCAAATCACAAAAAAGCTTATCCTGTAAAATTGGCTCTTTCAACATACGATACATTCGCGGAAATGCGTCGATATGTTCTACTAATTTAAGGGGGTATGCTTAATTCAAGCCACTTAAGAGGTATAGGAATTATAGGGAATCTCGGGAGTGCCCTCAAAAAAAAGTTAGTTGCTAACTGCTTGTAAAATCATCCGATATAAAAAAAATACAATGCTTTCGTTAAAGGATAAGATTCCCTAGGTACTCATGTCGCATTTTTTAACATATTTTTCTCAATTTGCATCAAAATATAAACCCGAATTTTTACTAAAAAATCAGGTTACTTTATTAAATAAAAAATTTAATAAAATTAAAAAACAAAAAAAAATCTACGTGGTACCTGTATAATTACATTCAAAATTCTGGACATTTTTATTAATTGTCTTGAAAACTAAAAATGGCCCCAAATCGATGATAAGTTTAAGTTTTAAATTGTGTAAAATTAAAAGAAAGTCTTGACACATATTTTTGTAACTTGAATGCGTACAAATGTCACATTCGACATCCGCGAATCGTTTATATGTTGCCATCGCTTAATGCCTATTGTGAAAAGTACTCACCTCCTTGGCCCGGGCTCCTGGTGGCACTGGCTGCAGCATTTTCATTGCCACCGGCTTAAAGGATCTGGCGCCTCTGACCTTGCAGCTCGCCTTGAAGACGAACCCGAAGGCTCCGCGACCCAGCAGGGATCCCTTGATGATGCACTCCGTGGGAATGGTGTGCTTATCGGGTATGTCGGCAAATATGACATCCGGAGCCAGCTGGGCCATCGACTGTTCCAGGTGCACGGGACAACTGAGCTTGCTCTGATTGTAAACGGACAGGATGCACTCCTCGATCATCCAGGCGTAGCAGACATTGGAATTATCTGGCAGGGGATAGCCCGGGTGTCCGTCCACCGAAGTGTTGCGCGAGGAACCGGCGGAGTCAGGTCCCACGCCCGAGTCTGCATCCGAGCCAGCGCCGAGAGAGTCCTCAGAACGGCGCTCCCGCCGGGCTGTAGCGTTGAGATAGGCGGAGAACACATTAAGAGCGCCGTCCTCACCGGGGTCGCCAACGCCATGCAGAAAATAGGCGCCTGCCCCGCGCCTGCTACTCCGGCTTGGCCTATTGCATCCAATGGGTGGTATTTCTCGATCTGCTGGCTCGCTCGTCTGCTGCAGCTGCAGCTTCCAGAGACAGCGCGGACACAACACCAGGCGGGTGATCAAGAAGCGCCCCTCAGAAGTGTGCACAAACCGAGTGCCCAGCGAGGGATACCAATCCTCCAGCAGCAAGTCGATGTGGTCCACGGCCAGAGCTAAGAGCTTGGCCACCTGCGACATCTGTGGCTGCAGCTCGGCCAGCAGTTGACGTTCCCTATCGTCCACCTCCTGCGATATGCTCACCTGGAGCAGGGGAAAGTAAACCTCCAGAATGCTGGAAGAGGTCAGATTAACATCGCTCCAGATTCCGTCCAGCTTAAGCTTGAAGCGATTGCCATTCGTCCGAAAGGTCTGCGTACGCTCTGTGCTTTGAAAGGGCACTTCCCAAATCCGGAATATTAGGATGGGTCCATAGTAAAGGGCCAGGCCCGTCTGCCACAGATTCCACTGAGTGTCCTGCTCCAAGGAGGTACGCAAATCAAAGTCCACGAATTTCTGGAATACAAAAAACATAAGCAACAAATAATGACTCAAGTTGTATTCCTACTTACATCTTGGGCAGCCACGTAGACGCCACGGATCGCCTCGATGATCTGCTCATCGGCCAGTATCCGCGTGATGAGGCGGGACCAGAAACCAGAGGGGAAATAGGTCATCAGCAGAACACGCCTCAGGCCCTGGACAGCCGAAGCAGCAGCCGCAGAAGATGGAGAAGTCCGAGCTGACCTCGGCTCGTAGATCAAGTTATTGAGATTCACCTCCTGTGAGACAGAGCATCCCAAGTTACGACCGCGGGAGCGCTGCGACAGCTTCACTGTGGTGCCTGCGTTGGGCGTGCTGGCCTCTTGCAGTGGCAGCAGTGAGGGGATGAGCAGAGTTCGCGAGTCCCAGGTTAGGGCAACTTCAAACTTGTTTAGTAAACTGACAATGTAGCTGGAAACATTCGATTGGACATTTAAAATATGTTATTCAAGATTTTACAATCTTCACGCAAGGTATCTTTTGATACAAATTTTTTAAAGGAACCAGTTTAAACAAGAACGAGACCCTGATTGTTTCCCTATATGTAGACAAAATGATTTTATTTTATTCCCAAAACCTTGAGATTATTTTTACCCAAGGCCGTAGCCAGCTCAAAATCTCTAAAAAAATATTTAAGAAATTTTTAATAAAAATTAGGTCGTTCTGCGCTTAAAACAAACTCACCTCAAACAATTTAGTCTTGGTAAATGAAACTGAAAAATTATACAAAAAATAAAAAGCGATAAAAGATAGGCAACAGTTTGAAGAGATGTTACTCATCTTAGTAATTATAATGCCTTTGATTTGAAGTTTCGCCGTTCGATATTCACATTTAATGTAAACAAAACCGAATTGTATTCCTTTTGTTCATTTGTTTTTGCGATTCATAAACATAGCCTTCCATGACGGAGTCAAAATATTATTCTGCATTTGTGAGCAATAATTTAATTCACATATTGCGAGGTATTTATCGTATCTTTCGATAATTTTTATGACTCAACAAAGAAATCTCTCATTTTATTATTTAACTGAAAAAAAAACACAAATACAAAAAAATACAATACAAAAAAAATACAAAGTCAAACAATGAATATAAAAAGATGTCAAAAAATATTATGGATAATATTTAATAACCAAGGTTTAAAAAAAAAAAGAAAAGAAAGAAAAAAAAAGTCAGATACAACGGCAAGTTTGTATCCTTAAGGGTGTTTACCCATGTAACTGCAGTTTTTTGAACCTTTCTTTTTTAAATTTCCTGAAAAGCGCTTAAGAGTTGGCAATTTGAATTCTTAAACATTTTTCTAGTAAAGTATTAAGTAATTTAAAAAAAAAAAAAAAATTTTAATTGAAATATTGCCAAAATTTGTTAATATAGGGTGCTGAAGTACTACACTGGTACAACTATATTCTGCAGAACTGGGTGGGCTGACTTTTAAAATTAAAATGCATTCATAATCTTGATGATATGGTCATCGCATGAACTAGGATATTTAATGACCTATCCAAAAGTAAGATCATGTCTTTTCAGTGATGTCACTTAGTAACGAAAAATCCTATAAAACGCATACATATATGGTACATAAGTTAAAAAGAAAATTTCCATTTTTTTAAACCTTCGCATGGGTCAAACACCTTAAGGTGGAGTCGCAGTGATGCAACTAATCTTATATCTAAACAAATTTAGATGGATTGGTAGGGAGTATACCCTTGTTCTCTTCCGAACGTTGCATAGGGGGAGGCCAAATAATTTTTATAATTGTAATTATTTTCATTAAAACTCTTGCATCTCTTCGGAAGGGAAATAACTTAAAGAACAAAACAATAAATAAATCTGTTGTAAAACGCACCTGCGATTGGCATTTCCCTGAACCTGCACACTCCGAAATAGGAGCTGAAGGTCATCCAGCTTCATCACGCCCGTCGGAGCAAACGGATTGATCTCACGGACGGTGACGACATGGGCCAGAATATCGCACAGCCACTGAGGATCGAGGAAGTAGTAGTCCCTGAGCGTGGCATCATCGTAGTGCAGGAGGACACCGTTTTCGTGGCACCAGGTGGTTGCCTGCTGCAGCTCGGCGGCATCTCGAAAGCTCTTGTAGTTGTGCAGTCGCATCTGCTCGGTGACCAGGCGACGATACTGCTCGCCATCGAGAACCGGATCTCGGCCAGCCGCGCGCAGATTACAGGCAATTACGTTTACAATATCCTCGAGGGCGATATAGCTGGCGGGAATCTTTTGGAGCAGCATGGGCTCCTTGGAGCCCGGAGATCGCAGCTGCATGGCGGTGTCGTAAATGATGTTGGCTAGCAGGTGGATATTGTGTAGAGTGCGACAGCTTATTTCTATGGAGTCAATCACCCGCGGCAGCCCAATCTTCTCCGCATCCGGAATGGCTATGAACTTCTCCCGTATCAGCTGCTGCAGCTGCTCCGCCTTCTGCGGAGAGATGGACTCGCCCACCGCATCGAAGTGGGTGCCGACAATAATCACAGGAGAGTTGGGAGCCCTCGCCTGGATGTTTCCCAGCCACTGCAGCAGCTCAGCCAGACCCTTGTGGCCGTCGCTAATGCGCCAGAGCACCAGATACAGGCTCCGCTTGGACAAGAAGTACTGGTGGGTGGCGTAGTACTCCTTCTGGCCGCCAAAGTCCCAGGTGCGGAACACTACCGGGCCATTGGAGCCGGGTGCTCGCTTTCGCTTCTCGCATATCCAGGTGCCAATGTCCACGCCCACCGTGGATATGTTAGCGGCGGACACGGAGGAGTTGCGCTGCGACCGGGATGTACTGCGAGCGTGGCCCATCCTCTTGGCCCAGTGGTTCTCACTGGCTCGAGATCGGTGCGAGCTAGAGCTTGAGCCAGAGCCTGCTCCCTGGCGCAGCAGGTCGAGCAGGGTGCTCTTGCCAATGCCAGCCACGCCCACCACCATAAGCTTCATCCGCGCGTACGGCTGGGCGTCCTCGTAGATGGACTTGAGGTAGCCCACGATGTCCATAGTCTTGTGCTTCTTGCTCTCGATCATGGAGCGCAGTGGCTCCTGCAGGAGGCAGCCGCGCGTGTTCAAGTTCCACAGCCGCGACAACAGTCCCAGATGCGGCGGCAGCTCCGTAATGTTTACGTTCCCGCTGATGTTCAGCACCGACAGACTGCTCAGCTCGTGCAGCGAGGCGGGGATCTCCTTGAGGCAGTTGTTGGTCATGTCGAGCATGGAGAGATTGGGGAAGATCACCTTGGACCGGTTCACGCCCACCACACTCCAGTCGGCATCCTCGCTCTCGTTGAATAGCGTGCTGGCGTCGTCCGTAGACAGCTGGATCCGGGTAAGGAGGTTGTCCGCCAAGATCAGCGTGCGCAGCGATTCCAGCCGCAGGTGTCGCCTGTGCCGGCACACGCTCTTCAGCACCGATGCTCGGAAGGAGCTGGCGGAGGAACAGCTGCCCTTTGAGGACGACTTGTAGGCCACCTCCTCCTCCGGCAGCTGGACACAGCTGTAGCACAGCAAGTGTGGATCCGATTCCGTTATACGCGGCAAGCTCGGCCAGCACGAGATCTCGTTGTGGCTCAAGTCCAGCTGCTTCAGAGTGGCCGGGTAGCTGGTCACGTGCCCCATGGAGCGCAGACTGTTGTAAGACATGTTTAGCCTGGTCAGGCTGACCGCCAGGCAAGGCAAGGCTGCCGGAATGCTGGTAAACAGATTGTTCGCTATGTTCAGGCTGCTTAGCTGCGAGGAGCTCCCCACACCCGGGCCCGTCTTTCCATCCCCGAAATCCTGCTCGTTCTGCTGCCACTTCAGATCGTTGTCGGTTATGTCCAGCGAGGCCGACCAGAGATTGCGATGGGTGAGCCGCTGCTGGGTCACATTTCGTGGCTTGTTGGACGGGGGCTCCTCGAACGACTGCAGTTGCAGCTTGTCCAGACTCAGCAACGAGTTGCTCGTCTGCATGGGCGGCACGGGCAGGTCTCGCAGCAAGTTGAAGGCCACGTTAAGCTCGCGCAGCTTCGGCGCGCGCCATAGGTCGAAGGGGAGCTGCTGCAGCTTATTATTAGACACGTCGAGAATGGTGAGGGCGGGCAGGTGAAAGATGGCCGCCGGCAGCAGGGTTAACTGGTTATCCTGCAGAAAAAGCTCGTCCAGCACGGGGCAGGCGTATGCCTTGGCTCCTTGCGTGGGAGCCGGCAGCTCGGTGATCTTATTCTGGGCCACATTCAGATACTTGAGACTAACCAGGTGAAACAACTCCGGTGGAATGGCTGTGAGCACATTGTGCGAGAAGTCGATGCGAGTGATGGCGGTCAGCGAGACCTCGGTCAGCCTCGGATGCGACTGTAGCTTGGGATTCAGCAGCAGGACTCCACTAACTAGCCAGGGAACCCTGACCACCGACAGCTGAACACTGGAGCCCAGGCTATGCCAGTCAATGATGGTCGGTACATTGGGGAACATGGCGCTGTACGATATGTTGCTGGTGGACGGCAGGAACACGTTCACCTCCACCGGAGTGGGCAGGCCCTTCTTGTTAATCTTGTAGTCGGAGTCCGGGTGGACGCGTCGGGCCAGGAGACGGCTGAGGATGGCCTCATCCCCGCCAGAAATGGCCATTCCGATGGCCGAACCGTTGTCATCGCGGGCTCCATGCTTCAGCAAGAGGTCCAGCATGGCCAACGACCTCTGCTTGCAGGCCTCGGCAATCGGGACATTGCTCAGTCCGTAGATTTCCTCGCAGCACTTCGGGTCGTTGTGGTCCTCCACTGGCTTGGCGACAATATTCGGGTTTGCTCCGTGCTGCAGCAGAGCTTGCACCACGTCCAGGTGGCCGCCACGAACCGCGGCCAGCAGAGCCGTCTCCCTCGCCGCTCCGCACAGCAGATTGACGTTGACCGGACACCGCTGGCATTCCGAGGAGTCTGGGGTAGCCTGCTCCTCGGGGCCATCCGACTCGCCGGATATATGCAGCTTGGACATGATGGCCTGGATGCCAAACGAAATGCGTTTCCTGGTGGGCGTGATGGGAGTGCTCACCGAACTGGCGGCATTCGAGTCTCCCAGGGTGCGTCGGCAGTGGAGCTGCCACTTGAGCAAAACCCCGACCAGCTGCCTGTTGCCCAGGATGCTGGCTATATACAGACTAGTCTGACCGGTCACATCGTGGGCGTTGGCGTCGAAGGGCAGCCTCCACTCCCACAACCCCTCCTCGTCGCGATATGTCTGGTAGAGGTAGTCCGGATAGCTGTAGCCAATGAGCAGCTCCAGCAGCTTGATGTGTCCGTTGATGCAGGCCGCGTGCAGCGGCAGCCAGCGCTCCACAGTCGGTTGCTGGATCAATTCCGGGAAGCGATCCAGCATCAGCCGGGCGATCCCCAAGTGTCCGCTATGAACGGCGGCGTACAACGGGGAGTATTTGGTGACAGCGTGCGAGCGGCCATCGGCCCCGGCGTCCAACAGTCGCTGAGTAATGCTCTCGTAGCCAGACTGGCAGGATCTGAAGATAATTTCAAAATAGTACCTCGCCGAAGCACACGCTGTGTATAGTTACTCACATGAAGAGCAGGGTGTTGGCTCCCGACGGCGCCATATTGACAATTATCTGCCTTTCCGTTCCCAGGGCTGCCAAGAGAACGCGTACCGTACGCTCATCTCCGGCACTTACCGCAGCTCGCAGCTCTCCGTGCTTGATCTGGCGCACCTCCTCCCGCGCGTCTGAAAATTTAAAGCAATAGCATTCATCAAACATATGTCCTGGACGGTGCTGCTGTTTCAATTTCCCACCCCGGACAGAGGACACCTCAATGACCTCATCCACGAAATAGTCGCAGGCCTCCAGGGCAGTTTCGGTGCCGGGCTTGGGCTGTTCCATGCTGAACTTCCAAGACATAATTATGTAACCCAGCTCCTAGCGGCCGAGCCAAGACCCCGAGAACCCAATTGACAGCTTATGGCATTGGGAGCGGAGAAGAGAACCGACCGCGGCGCTGGTAAAAACTGAACTGAACCGAGGCGCGGCGCGGCGCTGGGAATAATCGATGGGCATTCATTGATGCGTTGCCCGGGCCACGTTTTCTCTGGTCATTGATCCAAGCCGTATTTTGACGCACTGCGCAAGACGCAACTGACGAGGTATGGGGCAACTGTTGCACGTGGTCAAGGACTGGCATTGGGTCGGGGGTGTGGCGCTTGTTTATGCCGTGTTTGCCTTCGTGGGGGTGTCGAATGGCCCAGAGTGGTTGCAGCGCACCAGTTGCTTCTATGTGAGCGGTGGCAATTCAAATAAACAGTTTTGCGCGCCCACTTTTGCAGCGCCCACCGCACCGTAGTCACCCTGTGTGTACACGATTGGTTGAAAAACCAATAACAATTTTGTAGGAATGTAATTGCGCCACTTGAACTACCATTAATCAGCATGCTCGAGCTCGTTTGGCATACCGCATGTAGCCAAGTTAACCATTAAATACTTTTTAGCACATTTCCTAAGCCTAAATACTAAATACTACCAGCTTTGCAGAATGAACATGCAAGCCTTTTTGCACATAGTATTTATCTTACCTTCATCCGAATCGCTCATTGTTCATTATCTTTTCCTCTTTATTTTAATGGGCTAAAAATGCATAACCCTTAAATTCGACGCAATTATTGTTTTAACATTTTGCGAAATTTTCACTTTGTTTACATTTTTTCTTAGTAAGACCAAAGCCGTTTAAACTAACAATACCAGTTCTTGAGGAACGCCCTGTGTTTTGTATATCTCTCAAAAACCTAGAAATGGGCAGCACTCATTGCTTGAGCGACCAAAGTTGCAAGACCTTCCGTTTCCGTTTAAAAATTCAAATACAACGAATTAATGGGTTCATTTAAAAATTAAATTAACAGTAACAACAATTACTTTTATTAATATTCTTAATATTATTATTTATCTTCCTCTTGCTCTTGACCAGTGTTGCCAGTTTAGCTATTGTAAGCTAGTTCTAGCATATTTGAAAATGCAAAAGCTTGTTAAAATTACATCTAGCTTATAGCTTGAAATATAGCTTATTTTAAAATTATAATTAGGCTGTTTTTCAACATTTTTGAGATGTGGCCATCTTATAATATTTTAGAATTTCGGTTTTAGTTTATGAAAATCGGCCAACTATATCTTATAGCTGCCATAGGAACGATAGGGAAAACGATAGGAAAACCAATGTTAACATCGTTGTTTTTCAACGTATCTTCATCTACTCTGAGATGTGGACTTTTTTTTATTATTTTAGAATTTTTGTATAAATTTCTTAAAAATCGGACAACTATATCATATAGCTGCCATAGAAGCGATCGGTAGATGCAGAGATAATGTAAAGCTGGAAATGAAAAACTGTAACTGTCAAATTGTAAACATAATGAGTATAGGTAAAATGTAATGAAACTCTGTTTTGTGTGTGTTTTCAGCATTATAATTAATAATATAAACATCAAAACCAATCTGCAAGGGTATACAAACTTCGGCGTGCCGAAGTTAGCTTCTCTTACCACATTTCATTCGCCAAGACAAAAGGTTGTGAAATAATAATTTGGATATTTATTTGCTTTTTAAGGTTTATTCAAATTATTTTCCGCCCCAATAATTAGATTATATTAAAATGCAGATTGAATAAAATGTATTTTAGAAATTATCTTTGAATAAATCAAAAAATATTTGAAGTTCCAATTACTAATAAGAAAAACCATAAAACAGGTTTTAATTTAACAGATCTTTAGAAAATAACTTAGAAACCGTAAAATCCGGATAACAGTTACCACATCGAATTTTAAATATTTATTATCCCGCCAAAAGTAGTAAAAATGAGACAGGTGAAAAATATATATACATATTATATTATTATTTTTCATTCTTAAAAAGGGCAAAATAACCTAATTATAAGAAAAAACTAAAATTAAAATGGAATGATTGGTAAATACTTTTATTTAAATATATTTTCACGCCAATAGGCAGAAAACAAACTTAAATAAAAATCTATGTAAAGAACTGAATAGAGTTTTAGTTATTAAACCTTAGTTCTTCCATTAAATCTGTATACAATGTTATAGTAGAATAAAGAATAACAAACTTACAATTACAGTTTTTTTAATTTTAAATTGTACCTATTTATTTTATGGTTTGCTTTTAGTGGGGGTCACAATGGCAGCGACGAGAGCAAAACGAGTGCCAAGCCAAACGCCAGCGAGAGCCTACTCTTTGTTTTTATTGGAGTGGCGTTTTGGGATTTTCCCGTTCTCAATTCACGGTCACATAGTGCGCACCGAGCAGTGCGTTTTTCGTTGATAATTTTTAAATTTATTTATTAGTTTATTGGTTGAAAAGAGAGCTGCCCAACCTGTTTTTGACCCCGCCCGGGCACCCTCGGCCCACCGCCTCGCACGCGTACTATCGGATACCGATATCTGCTGACGGTAATTGGAGAACGTTTTTTCCATTTTATCTCCTCCTTTTCCTACTTCGTTTCGTGCCCTGCCTCCGCCCGCTGCCATAGTTCCAGCAGCTAGCCGTGTGTGTTGTGTGTGTCTGTGAAATCGCATAAAGATCGCATCGCATAAGCGCGATGGCCCAAATGCAATAAGAATGTGTGTGCAATAATATAAAAGGAACGGAACACGGAAGGTTCGGTTCAGTTGGGTTGCTGCCCAAAACATGAAAATGGTGCTAGACGACGCCGTGCCGAGCTGGCATATTTTGGTGAGCGACGCCGTCGACGCGTTTTGTCCCGGCCGCGGACTGTGCGCGAGGAATTTACAACAAAAACAATGAAAATCGTATTTAAATTGCCTGAGACAGACACTGGAAATGCGAATTACAGTAAAATATCGAGGGCGCAATGTACGAGGGATTTATACCCGAAATGTTTTTCTTTGAAGGCCCAGTCTAAATGACGTCACAAGCGTAACAAGTGCAACAGACAACAATGACCGATGAGCATAAAAGTAGCATTAACAGTAACAGCAACAGCAACAGCACGAGCAACAACTCAAACTCCAACTCCAGCAGCAGCAACAACAACAACCACAATACCAACAACACTAGCAGCAGTGCAAATAGCAGCAACAACAACGGCAACGAAAGCAACAAAAACTGCAGCATAATTGCAGAGGCGGCAGCAAAGTTTCTACTGAAAAATGGTCTGAACGGCAGCTTTCCCGTGCCACCGCCCCTGACGACCAGGACGCAGACGCTAACGACGACGACGACGACGCCGCCGACGCCCTCATCCAGCTCCAACTCCACCCCCTCAAATGGCTTTTTGCCGCATGCCAGCACGCCCACAGCCAAGACACCCAGAAGAAGCAGCAACAGTATGGCGGCCTCCGCTGCGGTGGCCGCAACAAGCGTTGGAGCTCTCGCCAAACCCAGCGTCGATGTCCTGGGCGGCGTTCTCGACTACAGTTCCTTAGGCGGTGCTGCCGCCGCCGCCGCTGCAGCCGCTGGTTCTCTGCCGTCCACGGGCTCGGCATCGGCAGCGGTAGCGGGAACGGTGACCGCGAAGAGCGGCAAGGGCAGCGGGATCAGCTCCAGCGCCAGCTCCAGTTCCAGCGGCTTTGATATGGGCAGGCATCCGATATCGACTCACAGCAACAGCAGTAACAGCTGGGGCGGCTACGGCGGCCGTTTGCAGTTCTTCAAAGGCAAGTCTTAAGCTTTTTTTCCCTCCTAAGTTTCCTCTGAATGATTTAATTATTGTCGAATATTGTGCACCAATCAACAGATGGCAAGTTCATATTGGAACTGGCACGCTCCAAGGAGGGCGATAAGAGCGGCTGGGTCTCGGTGACGCGCAAAACCTTTCGCCCGCCATCGGCTGCCACCTCGGCCACTGTAACTCCGACGTCGGCGGTGACCACAACGTATCCAAAGAACGAGAATTCCACATCGCTGAGCTGTACGTATATCCTGTCTCGTTAATTCTTAGGTGTCCCCTTGCCCGAACTTTAAAACCATTATTAAAATGTATTCTATGAAATTCATATATATTCCTGGAGTAAATTGGTTATTCCTTATTCCGAAAGCCTTTAAATATATCCCCACTTCCCATTGCAGTTTCGGATGACAACAGCTCGATACAATCCTCGCCCTGGCAGCGGGACCAGCCCTGGAAACAGTCCAGACCGCGACGCGGCATCTCAACGGAGCTGTCGCTGTACTATCATCGCCCCAGAAACAGTGCGCTGGCCACGGCTGCGCTCCGAACAGCCTCTCGCAGGCGGCGGCGACCCCATGAGCCACTGTCCACCAGCGAGGAGCAACAGCCCATCTTCGAGGCATCCGTCAAGGTGGAAAATGGCGACGAGACGCTGAAAGCAGATGCCGTATCAGAGACAGAGACAGTTGAAGGTGGCACCACTGCGGAAGCCTTAGCAAATGAGATTAAAAATGACCAAGCAGTAACGATCAAAGACAAGGAAGACAAGGATGCTCCAGGGCCCAAGAAGGAAGCCAAGGTGGAGGGGAGCAATGAAAACGAGTCAGGAGAAGCGGTGCCCACTCCAAAGGTTGACGTACAACCAAAAGACGAGACTGTGGAGAAGATGAACACCAGCGAGGATGAGGAAGTCACGCCAGCGCATCCGGCATTGGTCAGTTCCGTAAATGGTGGTGGCGGCGGTGACTTGAACGGCAACATGAAGGCGGTTCTCGGGAAAACGAAGCCGAAACCTCGGCCCAGGCTTAGCAACATCATCCAAAAACTAATTGATGGAGTGCCAGCACGCCTTGTTCAAATGTCCAAGACACCGGCGGCAGCGGTAGCCACAGCGACAGCAGAGCGGGGCAGTGGCGGAACCATCGGCAGTGTAAGTCACTCGTTGACGCACAAGGTGAGATCCTCGAGTGTCAGAGTTCTTCTACCATTACTGACCATTACATCTACCATTTTCCTAGGTCTCTCCCCCCTCGTCGGCATCGCCAGCCAGTCGTCTAGTCGAGTACCACCACCAGCACGTGTCGCCCCGGAAACGCATTCTTCGCGAGTTCGAGAAGGTGTCGCTGGAGGACAACGGCTGCGTAAATAACGGCAGCGGGGGGGCAAGCACCGGCAGCGGAGCGGGTGGCAAGAGAAGCCGGGCAAAGTCTTCGACATCATCAACGACTGGCAAGGCGGCGCCTATGAATCTGGCCCCGCCCCAAGGTAAGCCCAGTCCCAGCCCCGGTTCGAGCGCCGCCAGTACATCGCCAGCCGCTGCATCCGCGCCACCAACTCGACTTAACAGCTCCTACAGCATCCACTCGCTGTTGGGCGGGAGCAGTGGCAGCAGTAGCTCCTCGTCCTCCTCCTCGTCTGGTAAGAAGAACGCCGACCACCCGGCCGCCATCATCAGCAATGTGCATCACCCGCACCACAGCCTGTACCAGCACAGCTCCTCGAGCTATCCACGCGCCCTGCTGAGCTCTCCGAAGTCTCCGGATGTTAGCGGCAGTAATGGAGGTGGCGGGGGAAAGTCCCCCTCCCATGCTGGAGCCAAGAAGCGTTCGCCACCGTACACTGCGGGGTCACCATTGCCCGTGGACTATGGTCACTCCTTCTACAGAGATCCTTATGCGGGAGCAGGAGCGGGAACAGGGCGTCCTTCCACAACGAGTTCGGCGTCGCAAGATCTATCGCCGCCTCGCTCCTCACCAGCTTCGCCTGCCACCACGCCGCGTACAGTGCCCAAGAAGACTGCTTCGATTCGACGGGAGTTCGCTTCACCTTCTGCCAGCAGCAGCAGCTGTCCCTCGCCCGGTGACCGAAGTACCTCGCCACCGGACCGAAGGCATATGCAGCAACAGCAGTCGCACCTGCAGCGCAGCTCTCCGCTCCACTACTACATGTATCCGCCGCCGCCTCAAATGAACGGAAACGGTTCGGGTGGCAGTCCGACCTCGGCTCCCGGAACCTCGGGAAGCGCAGCTGCAGCGGCAGCGGCGGCAGCAGCAGCGGCCGCAGCCGCCTACATTCCCTCGTCGCTGTACCACCCGTACATATCCACGCTGGCGGCCCTGCGGCATCCGCTTTGGGTGCACCACTATCAGGCAGGAGCGGCGCCTCTGCTATCTCCACATCCGCAGACCGGCAGCTCGGCGGCCACTGCTGCTGCGAGACTGTCGCCACCATCGCCGTACCATGCATTTCCGTATAACGGAGCGGCCGCTGTGGCGGCAGCTGCAGCTGCTGCCGCCGCCTTTGGGCAGCCCGCTCCCAGTCCTCACACCCACCCGCACCTGGCCCATCACCCCCACCAGCATCCGCACCCGGCTGCACTGACCACCACCACCCACCACTCGCCCGCTCACATGGCCACGCCAAAACTGACTGATAGTAGTACCGACCAAATGTCTGCAGCGTCCAGTCATCGCACCGCCTCCACTTCGCCGACCAGCTCGAGCGCTTCCGCCTCCTCCTTGGCGGCCGCTCCTGGCGCCAGCTCCTCCGCAATGTTTCATACTAGTAGCCTAAGGAATGAACAAAGTTCAGGTGAGCAACACATCAGATATTATTGTCGCAGAATCAGAGCTTTTAAAGGTTAAGCAAGATGTATAATAGCGCGGTTTCTTCGGTTCTCTATTAAAGTAAACTTTCGAAGGAAGACAGTGCTTATGCCTAAATATTTTAGTTTATTTAACGTGTTTTTTCTTTTCTTTTTCACCTTTAAATTTTGTTGTTGAGTGTTTTCCGATTTTATTCATATAGATTGAGACTAGATGATCCTGACCGAAACTCACACAGATCATTTTTGTCAGAAGACAAGAACAGCCGCTTGTTCAAACACTCTGTTTCGCCTTCCTTTTAAAAAGATGCATATACTAGCTAGTTTAATTAAAAAAGAAAACTAGGATACATATAGTATATTTGTAGTGTTTGTTATAGCTATAAATGTAAATCGATAGGAAAAATCAGTTATGATATATAAAGACTATTCAACTTTCGTGCAAAGCTTCACCAAAAGTATTGTAATTTTGTTTACATCGAAATTCAAAGGTACAATTTTGATGTTATCATTAGAAAAATTTTGTACAACTCCAAACATGGTCCCATATACATACATACATCGCACGTTTAAAATATAGATTTCTAAATCAACCTTCAACTTTTATAAAATTTGAAACTTATAGTTCTTGGTTAGCACTATAATGGGAGCTAGGATAGATTTTATGCCGTTTTTTAAGATATGTAGTTACAAAAATGAAAGGCATTCGCATGTAGACAAATGTAACTTTTTTGAGAAGCAGTTCAAGCACTGATTTCAGTGAATCGTGATGAAAGATATTGAATATATTTTGCATCGATTGATCTTTGGTTTGACTTTAAAA
>JAEIIJ010018543.1:0-40626 GCA_018904815.1 Drosophila ogumai | reverse complement strand
ATATTATCCTTGCTGCTGGATGTAAACGAAGTAATTTTTATATTTCCACTCAGGCAAACAAAACAAACTTAGGGGGCGGAGCCGGACGGGGCGAGGCAGCAAAATAAATAGAAATACAATTTTTGTTTGGTTATTTTTCTGTTGCCGAGGCAACTTTGGTATTCTTGTGTGCTTATAACAAAAATGCTCTTAAAGTTCTCTTCCTCTCGGCAGCCAGATTTGTTTTATGTTTTATTCAATGCAACTGCAACTTTGACATTTTGCATTCTCATTGTAAATATTTTCCCCGATCCCAGTTCGAAACCAAAAACCCCCCATACGGCTGGCAACTTAAAAACCAAAAACTCGGAAAATTCCTTAGCTGTAGGAGCGACGTTCTTTGTGCCAAATAAACTGAGAAAAGAAAATTCAAACAATTTATTTGTTCTGTACTTAAGGCAATTGTATTGCATAACACTGTATTATATATGTATGTATGTTTACGGTTTCCAAACTAAGTTTATTATAAGACTATATATTAAAGTTACACTTTGCTTACATTGTAATTAATGCGATGAAATAAAACGTTGAGTTGTTTAAACTGAAAATTGAAAGTGAGTTATTTGCGGATTGAAATGTAATATTTCGAGAAGGCATTTAGGCTTAATTGTATAGTGGTTTATTGGGAAATGGTTGAATGTTTGGACTCACCTGTGGCTCTGGATTATAAAAGTACATTTATTAGCCAAGTAGCCATTTAAAGAAATGAATTATTAATATATTTTCATTTTTCTTGCTACCAGATTTGTATTATTTAAACGTTCATTAGATTTATACTTTAATAACAGGGAATTACTGGCAAATTCAACAAAATTGTGCTCTGCTCAAAGCTGTTTTGGTTTTCCCTGACTAGCTCTGACCATAGTTTCTTTATTCCTTTGTTCACAACATTATGTGTGCTTTGCAGCAGTAGAACAAGCTTACTGTAGTTAGACATACTTTTACTGTTATCCCTGTCCGGGCTTGCCGCCACCTCGCCCTGTCCGTCGGCAGTGGTTCACAGGGTATGCTCACATCGCCCGGAGTCCAAATGAAAACACACAAAAGTAAATACTCCACTGATCGCCATCTCGGTGTGCAAATCCACAGATACCCACAGACACTCTAGCACTTTATCGGACATTGGAAATCTGAGCTTAGTGTGTGTTAGCCAGCCGTTGGGCAAGTGTGTGAGTGACAGGAGACAAGCGATTTATCCTGAAATCAAAGCTTGAAGTTGTTGGTTAAAGGAAAGTTAAAGTTTTAAAGCCATTGAGCGATTTTTAATTATTTTTATTAAAAATTACATTAATGTTTTCAATATTAAAGTACTAAAAGAAGTAAAATATCAAATCAGTTTACTTTCAGATATTTAATCAAATTGTAGATTAATTTTACATTATGTTAACCAAGATTTTTCTATATAAATATAGTCTTAAATTTAAATTAAATAATAAATTCAATTTAATTTTGTTTAACATTTTAATTCAAGATTTTCATTTTAAAATTTCAATGGTAACAATTTGGATTGACAATTTACAACATAAAAAGGAATACCATAACCCCTTTCACCTATTTTCTGTGACATTTTTGAATTTTTCTTTGCTTTCCATTTAAAGAAATATTTTCAGCATAATTTAATATTTTTGAAATTGGGAGAGAGACAGTTCTTAAAAGTAAAATATTTCATATCTACGTGAATTGAATAACCTGTGAGTCACCGAAGCGAATCCATCCATATTTTATCTCGGCTTGGATTTCGGATTTAAATAGGGTTTCTCAAACTATGCAAAGTGCTTTGGCCTGGCTAAGATGTCAAAAAGCGTGCTAGCTCCACACCCCATTGAGCCCCGGCCCCACTCCAATCCTTGTCTGTCGATATCCGAATCGGGCATAAACAAGTTCTTTAGAGTAGATTGAAGTTTTATAATGCTGGCATATTTTGCATGGCTGAGCCCGGAATGAGAGGAAATGCTATGCCATGGCTGCTGTGTGTGTGTGTGTGTGCCCATTGAAATGTGCCACACACAAGCGGGGAGAGTCCTGAGACCCTGTCTCGGGCTTGAGTGTGTTTGCTTGTGGCATGCGGAATGCCCGACTCAGCTCCAAAGTGTTGCGGCATTTGATGCCTTCTCTCATATATGTATATGTATGGGTGTGTTATGACAAGTATGGCTGACATCTGCGAGCGGGAAAAGCGTAGAAATGGTAAAGAAACAGGATCTTAGCCAGAGGTGCACACACCGGACATATGCGATGAAATGTCCGAGACCGAAACTTTTTCTATGAACGCTTTTGCAGTAAACTTTAACGGGCACTCGCTCAGGGCATTCTTTGTTTTAATATATATCAAACTTTATTTAATACAGGTGAAAATTAAAAAATAAATTAAATATTTGTTTGTAGAAGTTTAAGATTAAACTAATATTTAGGCTTAATGCAATGGCTTTAAATGTGAATACTTCTTAAAGGTAAGACGAACTGAACCTACATAGTAAAAAGAGCTAGACTATATACTCTAGGGACTGTAATTTTATTAAATCCTTTTTAAGATCCTCGTTAAACTGCCCAGGTGCGTTGACGTGTCCTTATACTTCACGTGATCATCTCTCTCCCCTAGAAAATCGACAACCCACCGCCACATCGGGAGCGACCCATTGACCTCGGCTCCTGTCTAAAGCCCGTTTATCGTGCCCGGCTTATCTATATATATGTGCTCTAGGTGAGCGGCTAGGAGCGGGTCTGAGGCGCTGCTTTCATGATTTTTATAGCATTTGTTGCTGGTGCAGGAAGTGCCTTTAGTGATTTCCGCATGTGCCCGCCTCGGCCCTGTTTACACAGCGAGCATATTGCGGTTGACACATTTTGTGCGTTTATGTTTTTGAAATGTGTTCGCTTTTCCTCTTTTTTTTTTTTTTGCCTTGCCTTTTTACTTTTCTGTTTTGTATTTTCTATTTTTCTGGTTTCTGTTTTCCCTACTCCAACGACTTTAAAGTGCCCGAGACCGGAATAAAAACGCTTCAGACAAATGCCATGAAAAATGCATGGCTCGAGGGCAAGGAACGGGGGGAAGGCATGTTCAGCGGAGGTGGCAAAAGCTGGCAAGTGAAGCGTAAACAAACGATTTCTGGAACAATTATGGGCTAAATAGTTGGGAGAGCGGTGGCGGGGACTAGTTCTTGTGTCATAATTAGGGCCTTTTGCACGTGCTCAGGGCGGCGGCAAGGCGGCGATAACAGTTGGCCCGAAACTTTTCCGACCACTATCAACAGCTAAAAGCGTTAAAAGTTGCCACTTGGGCGAAAGTTGCACTTCCGAAGCGCCGCCAGTGCAACAATGATGGTGCAACAGCGGCAATCAGCCGGCGAAACTCCGTGTCCTGGAAGCCACAACAAAGCGGCGCCACCACGAAGCCAAGTTACTCTGTCAGAGAAGGGGATGGATGGATCTGCCGTGGGTAGTGGATGGATTCTTTGTATCCTAGTCTGGGAAAGTTCCTAGTCGTCCTTCAAAGGTAAATGGTTTTAGGCATGCAGTTAGCGAAAATAAATTATTTATGAAGATCACAATTGTTATACATGTCTATCAAAATAATAAATTAAAATAAAATTCTGTCTTTAAATCAAACTGCAAATATTCCAAAGTTGCAGCAGCGTTGGATGTGGGAGATTCTTTTCAGTTCATAGCCAGGACGAAGGCTCAACCCCTCGCGCAGAGGTGCATGCCCTATCTGGGAGATAATAAGGCCTGGGATAAGTTTTACGTCACTCCACTTAGGGGCTGTAGTTACCATAGGCACTTACTCGAACGCCGCCCTTCGCCCTTCGCAGGATGTGAGAACTGCACTTAAGTGCAACTCCTGCAATGTTTTCCTTACACTCTCCTGCCGGCTGTTGTTTTTTTTTGTGAACTGCCAGCTTATCAGACTTTTGCCGCCGGGCCACGCAAACACAAACACCCATCCACCTTACACCAAACACCCATACCCTTGAGGAGCTACTCCCTCACCCGTAGTTCCACACACGAGCTTTTCTCCGGCTTCGGGGACTTCAGTGCAATTAGGATAAAGCGCGAAGGGCGAGTTTGAGTGCTGGGCTTTGGAGCTCCATTTTTGATGCGGCTATAAACGAGTTGTCATTATTAATGCCTGCCCTTCGACCGGCGCCCACCGCCCACCGCCCACCGCCTTCTTCCCATAAACCAAAGCATTATTAACTGCCCGCAAAAAGTGGAGAATGGATTGCGTATACGCAACGTGTCCCCCGAGTGAGAACTTTTGCCGCAGGCCGGCGGACCAAATCCTTCGGCATTATCATGCGATTATTAGCCAATATTTTATTTCGCACCATTTCTTACACCATTTGCTCCACAGCCATAAGCATACACATTACTTTGGCTCCGCTCTTGGCAGAGTCATAAATTTTTATTTGTTGCAGCAAAGGGTTGTAAAGCGTCGCCATTATGTTTGCTATGTGTTTCTTTTTTTTGGGTTCGCCCTGGTTTTTATTTGCCTCGCACGCAGACGTGCACAAGATGCGTCAAAAATCGGGGGGCGGAGAGGCGGAGCAGCCGGGAGCTGGCCCCCGCCTGGGCGTGGCAGCTGAATTTATGGCCGCAAATTGATTGTAAGTGCATAACGAGAACTGGAGAATTTTCGACTGTTTCTGTTTGATTCCTGTTCGAGTGCTCGCGTCCTGCCAGCTGCTGGAATGTGAGTATTTCACTGGCATTGTTTACCACAGAAAGACAGCAGTTATCAGGGGGCCTGTGGGTGGCTGACTGGGGCATTTGGGGAGGGACATAGGCTGAGCACCCTTGGCTTGGCCACAAAAACAATCAAAACTGTTGACCGCAATTCGCAGCAATTGGTTTTGCCATTCGTTTTGCCAGTTTTTAGCTCTGCGGTTAAGCGATTCAGGGAATCGGGGGGCGGAAGTTATGTTTGCCACAGTTTTCCCAGAGATATGAAACAAGACAGGCAAACAGCTTCATTGTTGCTCAGCTCCTCGTTTATTGTTGTCTTTTTGTGTGTGATTTTTTGCTTTTTTATCCAGCTGCAGCTGCTGGAAAATGCATATTGAAAATTGTGCAAACAAAACTGGGGAAAATGCAGTCAATTTTCAGTCGTGTTGTGTTGTCTTCGGCTTGCTTGTCATTGGCAAACTGTGTCTGTGCGCTGGCTGATGTTGCCTTTTGTTTTGCCACATCTGGTTGCAGTAGCTGCTGCATCAACATCTACTTCTTCCCGGCCCCGGCCCCGGCCCCGCCTCCCCTGCCCAGCTCAGTGTCCTGCCCCGAAAATTGACACATTGAGCGATGAGGTTTGGTTAATGTGGCCAAGAGGATCGTCAGGAGAGGGGGAAAAAGGGCAGAAACCAACGCCAAATAATTGCAAATACTGGTAAGAGATATTAAATTCCCTGGCTCACAATTGCAGGCACCAAGAATGCAGCTCGATTAGTTGGGTCTCATGAAAGTCTGTCCAGCAGGACACTGGAAAAAGTATCTCAGGAATATTTAAAGATACATATGTATCTTAAATATGATTTTAAGCTATTAACAAATAATTGTAGATAACAATGACACCAAAGAAGCGTTTCAATTTGATCCTGTTTTATTCTCTTCCAATTCTGACAATATTTTTAATGTTCTTTGTTGTTTGAATAATTTCCAAATCCCATAATTCATTATGCACATTAGATGTGAGGTAAGGCTACCCCAATTCCAAATTTTCTAGCCTCATTTTTGGCCGTGCAGTGCGAAATAATAGCAGTGGTATGCTCCTCCTCCGCTGGCCCATTAAATTGTATTTTATCTCAATTAGCGCAAATATTTTGTGGCTGCCATTGCCATTGGCAGTGGCAGTGGCAGTGTCGGAATGGGGGTAAAGTCGTTAGCCCAGGGGGCAAAGTGCCAGTCAGGAAGCTTCTGATGCTGCATTTGCATTGCTGCAGAGCAAATTTGACGCTGCTGCCTTGTATTTGCTTGGCAAATGCTTTTTCTTTCGTTTACCCACACTGCTGGCAAAAATAAAACAGCCAGAAGCGAATCCTTTTTGTGCAATTTCTATCACAAACATTTGGAGAGGCTTTTAGCGCAGCAAAAAAAAAAAAAAAAATTGGACAGACAACAAAAAACCCCAATTGCAAACGCATTAAAAATTGTGCAAAATTAATGACATCATTAGCAATTTTGGGCGGGAGGCAGCGTCCAAGGCCGGTGGAGTTTGTCATTTGTCAAATGCAAACGGCACAGATCTCGTCCTGCCGCCGCTGATGGCAATTTGAGTGAGCCGGGAGTGGATGCATGTAATGAAAGCCGGCAAAACATTAGAACCGCACATAAACACACTCCCGCAGGGCTCGCAGCACGTAGGTCCGAGAGAGCCCGGCCAAAACCGGGTCCCGTCCCGGCCGACAGCTGATGCTGATGCTGATGACGGACGTGACAGGCTGAACAATGCCGGACCGGACCGTGGCCCGCCACGACCCGAAAGTAGGCAACCGAAATGAATTCTTTATATGAAAAGGTTTTCTTTTTTAAATAAATGAATGCGCCGGGCGCCGAGTCCCGAAAATATCACGCGGCAGGCGGAAAGTTAAAAATGTTTTGGCCGCAACAACAAGAGCCGTAACAAAAAGAACCGAGCGAATGAATCAAATGGAAAACTTTGCCAGACCGTGTGTTTTAGATGTTATTCACGCAACGAGTACATTCGCTGGCAGATTGCGTTCAAATAAAAATAAATCCGATAACTAATTGATTGAAGTGGCGGGGAAAAGTTGCATAGATATATAGGAAATGGTTTAAATAAACACAATTGAGCTAAATTTGCCAATAAATTTGAAACAGAATCATGACATGGTTTAATTTTTTATATAAATAAATGGTTAAATATTTAAAAAGCAAATGGAATGTAATGGATTTTATATTAAACATTTGAGCATTGTATATAAATTGAGAATGGGTTTATAAAAATGTGCTTGTAGTTTATAAGAGGATATATAAAAAGTATAAACTTGAAATAAACTATAGTTTTAAGTATTAAGAAAAGAAAAGGTGCTTGTGTAAGATTTACCTTGAAAAACATTTTGAAATAATCTAAGATATATTATTTTAAAATTTTCAGAAAGCCATAAGGGTATATTAACTTAATTAAAACTTGTTTGACCATCTTTTTGTATAAGAAAAGTTAAAGAAACTAAAGTTATTGTTTATTTTAAAGTTGAACTAAATTATTTAGAATATTTTTACAGCTTATAAAAGTGTAATTTTTAAGTTCTCCTTCCAGTCACCTAAAAGAAAGTGTATGTGCTGATTCACCCAACAGACAGATTCCTGTTTTTATTTGCGTTAAGAGATTACCAAACTGAGAAAGTTACACAAAGCGTTATCCTGCCGCCTCCCCGCTCGCTAATACTCAGTGTGTCTGTGTGTGTGTCTTTGTGTGCCAGCAGCCAGGAGCTGGCACAGGTGGTCAGCAGTGGCAAGCAAATGATGTCAGCCATTACAATGCAAGAGTCAAAAGTTGAATTTTAATCAAAAAAAGAAAAAGCTGGAGCGGGAACAGCGGAAGGAGTGGGAGGGAGCTGCAGCCCGCAGAGACACAAAGAAAGAGGCCACATGTTGTCCCTGCAAGAGTGTGTGTGTGGCCGGCATGATTAATGAGACGGTGTTGAACGTTTGCTTGACATGACCCAGCCACACACAAAGCCACACTCACACGGACATTCACACAGATAAGGACATCTACAGAGGCAGCGACACTAGTCCGCAGGTTAAAAGTTGTCCTTTATTTAAGGTTTAGCTTAACTTATTGAAAACTAGTAGAAACTGTCAATAATGGTAGGTTCAATATGATAACTAATTGCCTTCTTTGATAAGTTTAATACCTATTTAAGAAATTGTTAATAAAAATATATTTAATTTAATAATTTATGGATGAAAGGTAGTGATTAAAGCTGCTTAATAATGTGTTATCCCCTCAGGCTTAAATCATGATTTGTAAGACTTAATGACTTTTTGATTATATATTTAATGTTTACTGGGCATACAAATTAATGTCACAGACTATTTCTTATCTATTTAACTATTTCTTATCTATAAGAAACCCATTTTTCTTCAAGTCTCATTTGTAGACTGGTGTTAGCATTAGTTTGCAGCACAAATTGAACTCGACTCGGCGTCGACTGCAGGCGACATCGTTCAATTTGTTAGCCTTGAGCTGGCTCCTCGGTTCAATTGTTCAATTTGTGAAAAATACGCTCTCACTATAAGCCACACTACGATGTGTGTGCTATATGTTCTGGAAACGCTTAGCGACGTGACCTTGCCGGACCGGGCTGAAATTGAAATCCGATGCGCAGGCAAATAATAATATTTGCCTAACCTGAAAAGCCCTAAGCTGGCAAACACCCCGATGTGCGGGGGGGTATCTGGTTACCCCTCGCGTTAAACACCCATGCACATATGTGCGTTATCCGAGTTGAGTTTTCCTTTAAACTATAGGCGGATGAAGGGGGGCGGGAGAAATCGAACTCAGCTGAAATTTCTTTCTCTTTACGTATCAATTTTATAACCTTAGACCGGGAAAGCGTACAAAATCATAAAATACAAAATGAAAATAGAGCAGGCAAGTGGGGGGCGGAGGGCGGCGAACGTCCTGAAAGGACGAGTAGTGAAATCGAAGTTCGATAATTTATTTTCCTGCCATTCCAAGCGATTTCTCTCATGCGGCGTAGTACATTTATTACTTATGCTAAGGAGCAGCAAATATATACATACACATAGAGGTATAGGAGTGTGTGTGGCATTGGCACGGGATCCGAAAGTTGCATGCCTCGGATTATATATGAGTGCGATTATTTTAAGTTACGTTGCTTAAATAGCAGCCAACGTATGAGGAGCATCCTGCCCTTCTCCTCCTCCACCGGCCTTGCCGTCGTTTTATATTGAAAACATATAGCCAACGTGTCGGATCGGAATATAAGTACGTACGTCTGCCTTAATTTGCTTGTGTGTGCTGCCTGTGAAAGCCGAACCAAATCCCTCTTTTCACTTTCTGCCAGGACTCGGAAAAATTGATAAATTAAGGAAAAATAGTTGCAGAGAAGTCAAGTACACTTGCATATATTCTTTCCGCGCGGTTTGTAATTACAGATAATGCAGATAATTACAGATACTTTGGCAAGAAGAAGGAAAGAAAGGAGAAGGTTTAAAAATTAATACAGGCTTTCAGTTAAGAAGAAACATATTCTTGACATTTAAGGTTTCTGTAAAATGGGAAATATTCCTTTAAAAAACTTAAGTTTTAATGAAGGATTTTACTCTTAAATATTTATTTTTCCAAGTTCAATTATTCCAAAATATTTTTAAAAGTGCATAAAGTCTTATTCCATTTATGAATTAAATAATTAAAAATTTTGTATATTGAGTTTCATAGAGGAAATTTTCATTGAACTAGAATTTTTCTTGCTCAGTTACTTAACCCACCGAGTACATTTCGTTTGCCATTTAAATGCATAAATATTACCGTAATAGCTCCCCAAACTTTATTCTATTTCAATATGTTGATGGTCGCCCATTCAGAGCCAATCAACATTGTTGCTGCCTCTGACCAACTCCCCTTCTCCTGGATGCTCGGAAAAATTGTGTCCAACAGCAGCTTTGTAGACCGTTAAATGGCTTATGAAAACTCACTCAACTCCATTACCCGGCTCAGACAGTGACACCCTCAGGAGATGGTCACCAACCGCAGAATCCGCCCATTCCGTGCCGCGGCTTCCCTCCGCCGTTTCAACAATTTTAATGCCCTCGATGTACGCAGCGGAGTGGGTTCTTTTTCGGCGGGGGAGGGAGCTCATTAATATGGAAAACTTTTATGAGGCAGTCGCTCCTCTTGTTAACTTTGCTTGTAATTTCGCCTTTTAGCAAGGTATAATTTTAATAGCATACTTCTCAGGGCTTTCGCTCCACGAGGGAAGCGATGAAAGTTCAGTGTTCGTTGCATCCATCGACATTCCATACTCCTTCCTGCTAATGGAGCA
This sequence comes from Drosophila ogumai, assembly GCA_018904815.1. Lineage (NCBI taxonomy): Eukaryota > Metazoa > Arthropoda > Insecta > Diptera > Drosophilidae > Drosophila > Drosophila ogumai. Next base: position 30,562 of record JAEIIJ010018543.1, on the reverse strand, counting down.
CGCTGCAGCAATTTGGAGGCGTCCACAAGCGTATAAATTTCGGTTTGCATACTTTCTGGTCATTAGATATTTAGCATAATGTGAGTTTTATGCGCGCCGCGAGCTTAACAACGATATCAAAAATTGTATTATGATCGATTGCTGCTTACCTGGCCGAAGCCCCGGAATTTTTACGAGCGCCCATTAAAAAACATTCCCTTTTTCGCCATCGAATTCGCTTGATGGGCACCCATCGCGCATCGTGGAATAATTGAATTTCTATGATAATTTAATGGGCACCTCCGCGCTTCCAGTTCCTGAAGAACTAATTGCCAAGCTGAATCCTGGCTGCTGCTAGCAGCTCCAGCGATTGCCGAATATTTGGCCAGACCTTTGATGAATAGTTTCGGATAACAGTAGCGATGGCAACGTAGTTTAACCCATCGCACCCGTGATTTATACCCGCACACTCGCACAATGGACCCGCTGCGCGATTGATGTACTCGCTAAGCGTTTGATTGATGGCTCGTCAGTCGTCCGACCCGTCAAAAGCGCTTTCCAATTATGTGTGCTAGGAATTCGACTCTGGCTGGCGGCATCGCTCTTTTGCGGAATTTTATTCGAAGATCTATGGCAGACAAATGCATTTCACAGCCATGCATGGGGCGCTCCCACCTGCTCCACCGGTTTATTAGCGCAGGTAATTCCAATTAGGTTGCAACAACTGATGCCAACCACTGGGTGAAATGGAAGTGGCAGCTAATTAAATTACAACATTCACTCCATCTGCCAGCCCCAGCCATATGCAAATTAGTGTGTCTATGTCCCAGGCTTCACTTCAACCCGACTCGTTCGGTTGTAGGCCAAGTTCTCATTCTCTGTTGTCCTGCCTCACCTCAAAGTGCGGTAATTCACCAGGTTTGAGGTCAAAGAGGGATTTGATAAGTAACCAGAGGAAACCAAATTAGGCAAGGCCTCTTCGGAGGGGTTACAGATTCATCTGGCATCTGAAGTGGCCATCTACATGCCTAGGCAATTTCAAATTTCTTGGTTATATTAATATGAATCTTAATTTGGAGCATGACTTACGGGTTGGGTTACATAAATATTAAACTAACAAGTATAAGGTACTGTATTATCTCTGAACTTTATCGTTTATTTCTTACATTTCTGTAACAGCTTTGACAACTTGCTCTTCGAACTTTTTCAAATCGAACCCCACTGGAGTTTGATTAAGTTCCCAACTCGTGAATGTTTATCAGATAATTCCCAAGAAATCCCCTCATTAATTAGCCACATCTACACGTTGCAAGTGCGACGGGAAATTGTTGACGGCATTTCTAAGATGCTGCATAGAGGAAAATAAATGAATTCCGTTATAATTAATTACGTTGAACGCCCGGCGAGTCCGAATCCGAATCCGAGTCCGGCACTCCACTTCTGTCTCATCCGCTTAAGGGGCTTAGGGGGCGGAACAATTCATATTAGAAAGTGAAATAAAAATGTCGCACAAATAGTTTGTGCTGTCGTGCGGAAAATGGCCAGGATGACAAAGGCAAAATGTTGTAAACATTTCTGCGGTGGATACTGGGGGGGCCAGACGGAGCAAACAATTGGCCAACGAATTAATGATGGCACAGCTCTGAACAATGAACCGAGCAAATGAGGAGCTAGAGCTGCTTCGCAATCCCCAGATCAGCTTGATTAATTGCCCTTTGCTGGCTTAAAGTCCCCCGATTCGCATGCAGATGCGTTTGCCATTGCAGATGCAGTTGGATTTGCTGCCAGAAAGTCAAAGGGAAAGCCGCCTGCTTACGCCCACTTTTCCACCTTGGGTTTTCCCTCTGTTTTTTTTTTGTGATGGCGGTGGGAATAGCCAAAGACATCGGCCTTTGTCTTGCGCAGCGAAATAACTTGCATTCCAAATGGAAAATAAATGTAAAACGCCCACAATTCGGTTCCCCACAATAAAATTGAAGACGAACTGCAAAAGACGTCAGATATGTATAAATAAAATGCAGAATGGCGGAGGGAGAAAAAATTTATTGAAAGGGTCTGAGTTTCGTTTGTCGAAGAATGAATTCCCTTAAAGAATTGCCTAAAGATGTGACTTTAAAGGCATAAAAACCAGCCAATGTAAAATAAATAAAATATTAATTGCCATTAAATCATGCTCATGTTACCGAATTTAATTATATATATTTATCGAGACAATTTGCTAAATAGATAAGTACAGAAAACTCAAAAAATCTCAAGAGTTATTATTTACATTTCTTGGCTTAAACCTGCATCATTTTCCCACATTTACCAATCAAAGTATCCTAGCTTTTCTTCGACAAAAGGGTATTCAAAGTTATGCCGCAAAAAGAGAAACGCCTCCACTCACTCTTTCTCTCTGCGGCAAAGCGAAGCGAGAAAAGAACTGAGGAAAAAAATAACGAAGTATTTTCCAATAAATTTGCATAAGTTGCATTGGAAAGCCACCAGGCACAGGCCGCACGGCAAGGAAGATGCTGAGGATGCCGCAAAACGTCGCCCTCTGCAGGCAGGTTGAATTTTTCACCATTTTTCTCGGCTTTTCAGGACCCCCTCCTCCTGCTCCCCCGCGAGTCCTGTGCCTTTGTCCGTGTGCTGCGATGCATAGTTGAGGGGAGGCGTGCATCAGGTGTAGTTTTGTGGGCGTGCAAGTCGATCCGAGATGCAGAGGAGCAGATAGACGCCGAACAGTGCTTGAGTAGAAGTATTTGGAATAAAATATTTACCCGGCTCTTTTATTCGCACAGGGTAATTTTCTGTACTCATCCGAGGCTCCACAAGGATGTGACAAATGTTTCGGGAAAATCATGAGCTGTTTGACATGTTAAACATTTCCGTTTTCCTTTGATTGATTTTGACTTGTACACAGACTAATAATGTGCATTACATAAAGCTTGAAATAAATCTAATTGTGAGCTAAGTCCTATTAAATAGGCAGTGATTGAAGAAAGACGAACATAATTGAGTAAAAGCCACAGAAATAAGCTAGTAAATAAAGTTATAAAGTCTCAAGCTAAAGGAGTGAAAAGTTAAAGGACCACCAGACATACTGAGAAGAAGAAAGTTTACTACTTAAAACAATATAAAATAAAAATTAATTTAAATAGATGGATAGTGGTAGTGAAAGTGCATAAAATGTAATCCTAATTGAATAGAATCGTAGTTTTTAGATTAGATATTGGAAGTATTCAATTTAGAAAAAGTAAGGGATCACCTTTAGGTATTACATTTTCTTCCCTTTTGCTGAAGACTTTATTCAGGAATTTTAAACAATTAAGGTAACCCCTTAGGCTTTAATTATGATAATCAGATATGTAAACTGCTTTGTTTTCAAATACAAGCCTCCTGGCAAAGTCTTTTATACTTAAATCCCCAAAATTGGTTTAATATAATCTAAAGAAACAGGAACCGAAGGCCGAACTTAGTTAATTAATTTCAGCTTTAAATTATTTGAAGGTTCCCTACCGCTGCTAAAGGCAGAACTTCCACACAAGACTCATGGTCGACTGGCGAATTATAAATTTTCAATGAATTGACACTTAAGGTCATGTCGCACTAAGCTCTTAATTTTGCGCACGTAGCCAGGGCATGGAAGGTGTCGTGGTCACCAGTGCGTGTGCTTGTTAAGTCTGTCACCAGGCGGAGCCTTCAAGGCAAGCCGGGTTCGATTTGGCAGAAAATCCTGCTCTTTCTGTGGCAAACTTTCATCGCCCATGTGTAGCCCTGGGGCGGCGCACACACAGCCCTTTACACCTTCCTGCAGAAATTGATAGAAAAATGGAAAAGTTTTCTTAACTTTGTTTTTTTTTTTTGTAGGAGGGCTGTTCTGGACTTTTGAGGTGCGGACTTTCAAGGACACAGCTCGCACGGAACCCAACGACACCCTTGGTATTTGTAATTACCCCGAGGCAGGTAATAAATGTGCATTGAAATTAGTTAAGCTCATTTGTCCGTGGCCAAGTAAGAGTCGAGTCCTGGCCAGTTGCGCAGCTGCAGAGAGCGAGCAGAGGTCCTGTGGACAGGGAAATTTTCTCTTCACTCTGATTGTGCTTCGGTTTCGCATCTGCGATAATTGAATACAAAGTTGCAATCAGAAACAAAGCAAAATTAATGTAGTCACATATATTTTGGCAAATTGAAATATCACTTGGCCATAAATTATTTCGGCTCACCCACACGCACGCTCGCACGGGCATATCCTTTCGCTGCTGTCAAGCGACAAATATTTTGTGCACTTGGAAATCTACGAAACTGAAACAAGACAAATGGTAATCGCAACATTTATTAGCCGAGTCTTGTGCTATCAGGGCCAAATCATGGAGCAATTGGCCAGCACACACAGGCCCATAAATATGGTCAAATAGCACACCGATTGATGTGGCCTGAAATCAGGAAAGCAGCTCCAAGGATATCTCAGTTTAATATTAATTTTGGACTCCATATTTCAGAGTTTATATGTATAAATATATAAAATTATACAGCTGTTAGTGACCTTAGTTACAACTTGTGTGATTCTATTTCACACTTGGCTGCTGTTGCTAAGACTATAATATTCGCATCAGGTCAGTCAACTTCAGTTCCAAAAAGCCAAGAAACTTCTGCGAAGTTGCTGCTGTGTAGTTCGGTTATTTAGAGCATAGCTTCCACTAACAACATGTTACTAAATGAATCCCCCAAAAAGTTGACTTTACAGGCAGGCAATTTCTATTTTCATTTAATAGCCAAAGTTTTTATGCAACATTCGAAATTTGTGCCAAAAATATTTTCGGTGAGGCAGCAAAGTTTCTTGTTTTGCCATAAAAGTAAAAGGTGTGCCAGAGGGCCAAAAAAAAAAGAAGGAAAGCAAGTAAAGCAAAGGAAAGATGTTGGCTGAAAGAGGCAGGGATGCCATAAAGCAGAATCAGGCCCAGACTCGGGCTCTGCAATTCGATTTGAATTACATCGTGTGCTGTTGTTCTTTCCTTCTTATTAAAAGGTTACAATTTCAAACTTTAATTTTGCAGAATTTAATAATCAAGGGAGAGAGCGAGAGAGAGCGGGGGGACAAGGGAATGCGAAATATTTATGAGGAGAAATTCGGCTCCTGGGGACAGGCTCAGAAATTTATTGGGGGCGGCAAGTGTCGCGGGGGTTGCGCTTTGAATTTGCAATTTCAATTTGAAAACAATAAACTAAGTCCATCGATTAAATCCTGCGCACGTAAGGCCGCCCGGCTTAGTTATCCCCGCCGCTGTCTCCATTGTTGTCCTTCCTCGCCATATCCCCCTTAAAGCCCACTCTTTCGTTCCGGCATCGGCTATTCGGTTATTCGTGCCTTATTTATGCGGTGCTCTCGGGGGGAGGTCCTTCATTATGCCGGCGATAGTATCGCCTGCGAAAAGGGAGAACCAAAGGAATGGCCAGCCTAATGCGCTTCGAAGGATATTCCGACTCGGAGTCGTCGTCGTCGTCGTAGGCTGGAAACCAAATTCAAGAACAAGAAGTTACGGCAATAAAAGTCCCCTGCCCGCCTGTATCCGGCTGTACTTTATTGGTGGGAAGTGTTGGTGGACCAAAAAATAAATTTAGCGCGTAATCAGGGTTTAATGCTGAGGCTGGCCAAATCCACATAACAGCTGTCAATTAAAAAGGATAATTTCCCTGATATCCATCACCCTGCAAATGGCAAACTAGCCCGGGGGGATGAGGGCCAACTTGAAAATGGCTCAGCCCGGGCAGATTTGGCTTTCGGTTTTGGTTTCGGCCGGGCCAGTGAATTATGGCCAACAAATTAGTGCGGATTAACACGGCTGTGTGTGAATTGTGCAGATGGAATGGAGCGTGCTCGCTCCGCTTCGTTTCGTTTTCATTTCGGAGAAGGCAAAGGAAAGCCCTTTAAAGCCAAAGTCAGCTTGATTCATTGTGCACACAAGCGAGATTTTGATAGATTTTGAAAGATGCGGCTTTCCGGGGAGAGTCGTCCAGTGGCTTGCCCAATTATTTTCTTTTTCGGCCTGCCACTTAAAAGAATGAACGGGAAACCCTCGGAGCAGATACTGAGCTCCCAGGATTGAAGGCGATGGAGAGCCGCCGAGAGTGCGGGTGCGAGTGGATCGCCATTTTGTGGCGCTGTCAGAGTCATGTCCCAACACAATGACAGCCACACTCACACACTGACAAGCACATGAAACGACAGATATACATATACATATACACACCCGCTCCACTAATCCACTGAACCAATTTGCTAGACAAGAGCAATGTATGAGCACCACAATGGTTATTGACAGCCGACATTCATACAGAGACAGACGCTTCGAGGAAGTCAGGATCGAAGCGAAGTGGTAATAAGTGGAGCACTGATAGCGAAGGAAACACAGCATGCTCTTTCTTCATTTAAAATTAAATTTTGTTAAAGTTTTGTAAAGTAAATTAAATTGTTATGTATTAAAAAGGTGGAGCATTAGTTAAATGACAGCAGAGTAGAAAATCTTTTGTCAAAAAACAATTCCTCTTTTTCTTACATGACTTAGGAAAAAATCCAAATACTTTGTTATGTAGTCAAAGGAACCAAGGATATTAATCCTATTGTCATTTAAAAACTTTAACTTATCACAAGATATATACAAAAAAGAATAAAACCGCTAAGCGGTGTAAATTAAATCTCATTTAATTGTTGCAAATAATTTATCAATTGCATTTAAAATATTTGCTCGGTGTTAACTTCCAAGTAAATATACTTAGCCAATGTAGCATAGCCCTTAAATAACGTTTCCTCTGCCATTTGTTCACTTATCTTGGTCTTGGCTCGAACCACATCGTGTGTGTATTTGAATACATATGTATTTCCCCAGCACTTGCCAGCACAAACCTCACTGTCAAAGCTAAAGCTGAAGGACAGCTGTCCCGGGATCAGGCAATGCTGCATATGGCCTCAAATTCCTTCGGACAGAAAGTCTATTAAAGTTGCATACGCATTCCTCTGGCACAAACACATACACCCAAAAAAACACTTTAAGGCGACAAAATGCGGAGAAGAGTTGGCCAAGTAGGCGCCGGCAATTCGGTCAGTGACAAGCCAAACTCAAAGGACTCAGACAAGTTTTTTAGCCAGGACGAAACCTTTTTTCTCGGTCTGGCACGTGCTGTCTAGTGCAGGCACATGTGGAGCCCAGAGCACCCCGCACATTCCCATAAATGTGCCATGGCATAGAGCATATAGAATATGGCCAGAGTCAAAGTGGAAAGCGGCACTATTAAAGCACAATCACATTTTAGCATTTATTGTGGCAATTTCGCCAAGAAGCGATTCCCCGTAATGGCTTTCTTTCGGGCCCTGTTGCTAATGCCGGACCCGGGACATGCGGCCATTGTTGCGATGTTCGTATCAGTTACTAAATTCAAATACCGAACGCCAAGGTTGAGCCAATCCTATGAACCAACATCCATTCGGAAATGTGTAGCATGTTCCGCTTATGGCCCCATAACCATTCCCATAATAATAATAATAATAAGGAAGCTTATTCGAATGCCTGGCCCCTAATTGATGGGGCTGCGATATATGATTTCATTTATTTCCATCCAAAATATAATATATAACAGTGCAATATGCGAGTGCGTGAGGGGGCCATTGTTCTGTTCACTCGAACTATTCATCATGCAATTGTAACAAATTAGAATGTAGATACAGCTCACTGGCCATGTCAAAGTCGCTGGACGGACTCATTATGCCAGAGAGCGTTTCTATGGTACATAAAGGGATACACAACACCTACTCCTCCTCCTCCTCCTGGCCACATCAAAATGAAATGCATGCACCGCACCGCCCATCCGGCCATCGACCAAATAAAAATAGTGCACAGGCAATGGAAATTCGCATCGAAACCCATAATGAACTGGGCGGGTGAGCTGAGTAAATAAAGTGCTGACTGGATATTCAATGCAATTACATGGAGACGGATAACATTTTTCTGGGGGTCGGTGGTAGCGGTGGGTTTGTTCATGTAATATATCCGACAGAGAGGGTATATCGGGCTGAAATTAAATTAAATTTTTTTAATATAAATAATATTAATACTTCCTGTACTATTTAACTATTAAGCTATTTTATTTCAATTACTAAACTTTGGGTTTTGAAGAATATTTAGCAAGAGAAGTATATAAAATATAAATGATTTATCTCGCTTAAATTTTAGTTATTAAATTCACAATCGTATCCCCTTCGTTCTCCAAAAATTACTTATTGTTCATATCGAATGTTCGTAGAGAAATGCATTCGCTTTGTGCAACTATTTCGCCAGCAAAAATATTTTATCCGTACTTTTAGCAAATTTTTGGCAAAAGAACCTCCTCCTTTGTGAGTTTGGCTTTTGGATCATTTGTGCTTTAGCCGAACAATGAGCCTATTGAATATCTGAACAACTATTTCGCCGGTTAAGTTTGCTGCTGAAAGCATTTCTGAATGAGCCTGGGTCCCGAACCAGTTCGAACCACCTACCGAGCACAGTCCGGAGCCATTATTCTGCATTCGTAATTAGAAGTCTGCGGCAATGGCAGTTTATCAGGCAGGCAAAAGTTTGCGCCGCGCGAAATTGTTATTTGAAACATGGAAATTAAATGATTGTTAACTTGTGCGTGCCGTTCCGTGGCATTTTGTGCTCTCTCTTAAATTTTGCATTAGTGCCACCCGAAACTTTTTCCGCGCTGCCACAGGGTTGGTAAAGTGGCAGAAAGGGGAGGATGGGCGGGAAAGTTGCAGTTGCACAGTCGCTTGAGTGAAATTGAATCAGAGTGTTTGTGTTGCGTCTCGTGAGCAAACAGGCCACCGAGATTGAGCGCCTCTAATGACACGGCCACGCCCACTCGCCATAACCCGGAAGGGCGGTTGTCTCTCTGTGTGTGTATGTGTGAGTCTGGCCCCTGGCTTTTGTTATTGCCTCGGTGTGTTTACAGTTTTACAAGCATGTTGCCAACAGCTTCTTACAAGCGAGTCAAGTGGAGTTGCGTGAAGTTGGGGAGGACTGCGTCTTTGTTTCCACTGGCAGTGTGGTGTATAAATCAGGGGCGTGCCAAGGATATTTTACTAGGAGTCAAGAGGATGAACAACAAATATTTATACATTTTTTTAGCTGATAAAATTACAAAGTATTCAACATTTTTAACATGAGATTGTGTTCTTTAAGGGATTTTAGATCAACAAAATATCAAAGCCTCTATTTTTATTCTGGTAACTTTAGAACATCTTGATTTAAAAATTTAATATATTCTTAACAAAACCCCTTTGAGGGACACCACTGTCGTGAATCGCACTCTCATTCCCTTCACAACTTGGATTTTGGGACGTAAATTTACAATGTAATTACAGCAGAAAAGCTGCACATGCATAAATGATTACGTATACGAGCTGCAAACGATGTTGTCAATTAAAGCAAACGGGGATCAATGCATTGTTTATCCTCGTGCCAGACTATTTCGGAGCGGACCTCTTGGATGGATGCACCCCCCACTGCTTTATTCCCTTAATAGGCCCCTTTGTGCGGGGCATTAAAGCAAATGCGAAACAATTGCCACATCGACACTCGATGGCTCTCATTTGCGGTCTCTTTTCCTTCGTTCCGTTTATTGCCATCAATTATTTATACATACAATTATTCTTCTACCTTTGCGAGTGGCTCGTATCCCGGTGCCTGCTGCCTGCTGCCAATGATCCTTAATCGGGTTGGAGAGCAGAGTGCAATTGCTGGCTGTTTCTGTTTCTGTTTGCCTTTTTGTGGCCATTCCTCTTTTTTTGCGCTTTAACCGAATGACTCTCTTGGCCTGGCCCAATTAAACGTGCTTGGCTGACTGGCTCACTGGATGACTGGCGGGGAGCCAAACGCTTGCTGCACCTTACAGCCCCGCCATAAATCAAACTTGATTAATTGGGGTTAAAGGACACTGCCCCTTGGCAAGCAGCAACAACAACACGGGGCTCGTTTATTAATTATTGAATTGTTCAAGTGTTTGCTGCTAGATGATGCGCATTGTTCTAATTGCAATTTCTCCGAAGGCGACCATTGCAAGGCCTTCCATTGAATAATGTATCACATTGCGTATACGCAGTGTTGTGTGTGTGTGTGCTTGCCATTCATTTTTAATCAGCTGCAAAATCAGCTTTAATGTGTCGACATGTGTGTTTGTGTGTGCTCTTGTGCATATTTGTCGCCTCAAGAGACTCAACACACACACACACACACAAACACTCACGGGCAATCAGAAAATTTTCACCTTTTCGAAGGTTGTTTTTCTCGCTGGCAGTTGCCACGTGTTTTCCCCACTTGTTTTTATGGCTTTTCCAGCGTTCTTTTTGTTTCTTTTTAAGGGGTATTTTAGAGTTGAAAGGTGTATTGTTTCTTGATTTTTATTTAGGTATTTGATTAACATTTTTTTTCTATTGAAAAAAGTTATTTTATTGTGTGTATCTTAGTAATGCGTTTGTCAATATTTTGGGATATTTTCTGAGACATTTTATCTACTTTTAAAGTAAAGTAAAAATATAATAAATACAAAGGGTACCTCTTATAGTTTTAATTGAAATAAAGAAGTATATAAAAATGTATAAACTTTCCTATTGATAAACCCAAATGTTCCTAAAAATACTTACTTAAAATGTACACAAAATACTTGATAAAACTATAAATTCATTCTCAACTTAAAAATATATTAAAATTTATTTTTTAAACTTACAGTATGCTGCAGTCGCGATTACCTTGCAACATTCTCTTCTCTTTTTGTATTTATGGGTTTTCTTTTTGGCCGCCTTGCTGCATTTGCCTTAATTGGAAATGAACTTAATTTTGTCGGTTCATTTAAATTTCAACTTTGATGGTGCCACACACACACACACACATGTGTGGGGCATTAGTCTAGACCGAGGAACCAGGAGCAGGACCCGGTGGAAAGGAAAACAATTCTCGAGCGACCCACGCAGGCTGCTTCACAAAACGCTTCCTGTTAAATTAATAGAAACAATTTTGGCTAACAAATTCCCGTGATTGTTTTTAGCTTTCTTGGCCGGAATGTAGAAGCAGCTGGCGGAACCAACAAGAAGAAAAATAGAAATTTCAACTTTGCAGGAAGGCAGGCACTCAGCCCCGGTCGGTGATTCATAAACCAATATAGAAGCGGAATCTACGACTTTTTGTTTTGCTCATACATTTTGCTCTTGCATTTCATTTTGCGATCTGGCATCTAATGATATGGAAATAATTATTGATTGTGTTGTGCGGGCAGCACACACGCACACACAACTGCTCGAATGTGTGCGTGTATATGGGATATGTATAATGTATTATATTCTCCATTGGAGCTTAATAGATGTTGGCGCCTCCGTGCGTACATTTCAGTTATCCTTAAACTTTTCCGCCCGCTGCCAGCGCACATATGTATGTATGTGGGGGGTGGTGTGGTAAAAAAGCAAAGTCCTGAGAACGGATAACGGAAAACAAGGCAAAAGCTGTTCGTTCGGATGAATATATATGGCAAGCCATTTGCAAATAAATTGAATGCTCAATTTCAATAATTTTGCATACTTTCTGGCGCAGACAAAGTTGTTTCTAATCCATTTCGACGTGCGGGTGGGTGGACGCTCGAGGGGGTTGTTGCTGGAGCTTGCGCTTATTACACATCTAGTTGAGTGTGAAAATTCCTCTAGTCCTTGGGCTCATGTGTGTGCTGTGTGTGGCTGCCACCTAAAAATACCCGAGCTCGCACATCTGTAAAATGCGCAAAATCATGATTAAAAAACTTTTACTGCCTCGAAGCAATTAAAGTTTGTTCTCCGGGCCATCAAACTGATTGCATAACTATTGTTCCCCGAGTTCTAAGGTCACCGTCTAGACGGCACTGCCAGTCCCCTACACACTTAATGATATTGACAAGTGCCCAGGATGGAGTGCCGGCCTTGGCAGAAGATTTTCCGCGCTTTTCTTCGGGAAAATAAACCAATTGAGACATACTCACACTCACGGAAGTGGGAGGAATCGAAACGAAATCAACTGAACGAATGAATGAATGAAAGAGGGACTCGCCGAATGCAGACCGAGTATCGTGCACATGATTGTAAAATTGTAAATTTTATTTGTTATTTTATTTACATAAATTTCCCCTGGGAAATGGCGCACACGGACACAAGCTTGCATGAACATCCTTGCACACAATGCAGCATAGGGCGAGGCAGCAGGCCTACCAACTCCATGTCGCTCTCCATGTCCTTCATCGATACCGCACGAGTGTATGTGTGTGTGTGTGTGTGTTTGGGGAGACTCAAGGACAAAACCAAATTGCCATGGGTTTTGTGGCCATCAGAAATTCTAGTTAAATGTATTTAACTACTGAGAGAAATGTGGTGGCTCTTACTTAAGAGCTCTATAAGCCATCTTCAATATATTTTATATTTCAAATGTTAACTTCAAGCACTATTTGTTCTCAAATCAGGATTTGTATTTCCTTATTTCCCAAAATTTTTGTTCTCTGTAAACTTGTAAACTTTCTCTCTGTGAACTTATAGTTTCTTTGGGGAGCCACAGCCGGACCAGAACTTTTAATTTGTAGAGTAACCGGACTTCAGCCAAGTGTCTCGAGCTCTTCACCGCTCCCCCCTTGGCCTGTCAGCAAAATTCTCATACGATTTCTGGAAAATTCGTTTGAATGTTTTTTTGGGCAAATAATTGCCGGGGCACCATGAGATGTTTGTTATTTACAGTATCTGTGTGTGAGCCAAATTTACCTGGGGGAAAACCAAAAATACATTTTGCCCTCTGTTTTTCTACGCTCCACAAATGAATGAATGTTGGCCAAGCAACGTAGATGCAATTAGGGTTAGTTTTCCAGTGACGAGGCGGAAGAATGAGAGGCTCAGGGCGGTCGGAAAATTCCGTAGAAGAACGCTGGCTTCCGTTTTGTGCCGCACGCTTGGAGTGGCAACAAGTGCCACTTGCACTTTGACTGACGCGCCAGCTTCTTGGCTTGGCCTGGGTCGGTCTCTGACTCTGGGCCGGGGATTCCGCTTTTGGCCCGACCGGCAACTGCTAAAAAGTGCGCAAAATTAAGTGCCTGGCTGCTGTCTAAAAGGTGCTTCAGCCACTCGAGTGCGCGAGGAGCGAGGAGCTGGAGGAACTGCGCTCATATTTAGCGGCTTTAGACATTTGCAGACTCTGAAAGGCAAACGAGCCAAGCTGATAGCCCTCGCTCCCTGGACGGTGGAATATGCAGAGGATATATTTGTTTTATTTGGGAAAATTTTGTTACACATTCATGTTTGTTTCTTAATAGGAAACGAGCAGGTAATTAACTGGCTCATTTTTTAATATACCTTAAAATAAAGAGCTAACAAAAAATTAAAGTAAATAAGTAAGTAAGGTTTCATTTAACTCTTTTCAATGATGCGAGACTTGATCTCGCTTCTCTTAAAAATAATCTAAAAAATCTCAATATTTCCCCCACGGTGCATTCAGGATGAGGAACGAACGATCCTATTTTGGCTGGAAAATTGAATTTCGGGGCAGCGTTTTCCGTCCGCTAGGGTCGCCAGCCAGGTGATTAATTGCGTGCAGGGGACAGCAGCTGCAGCACCTGGCCGGATGTGGGGGTAGCCCCAGCGGGGATTCCTAGGGAATAGCTGACAAGCACGTGCCCCGCTCTGAAAAATCATTTTTCTCCGTATTCTCCGGCAGATTTATATGTCGTTTGTTTTTTTTTTTTTTTGTATTTTGTACGGCAATTATATCCTAAAACGTAAACAAGGTGTGGAATACACAAAACTATAAAACCGGCAATGGACCATCAAAATCACTAAAATAAATCTAAATTGTGCAAAAGCGGCTGCATCGTTGTTATCGATCGATTCAAGTAAATACGATGTATTTGTTATTTATACAGGAGCCGAAACATTGGTTCCCCAATAGATTTTCCACAACGAAACCTGGGTATCCTTTTTGGGATTTATTTTGCCTTACGAATTTTTATATGTATCTTACTAATAATATCATGTAATTACTATTTATTTAAAATTCATAAATATTATTTTTACATTATTTATTTAAAAATAATAATTATCATTTAGTTTGCAAAAAAATTAAATTACCAAATTTAATAAAATCAATAAACTTGGTGCACTATGTAAAGTTCTTTGGCAAATCTTTATTTAAAATGTTAAAAATATAACATGAGCACAGACTTTCGTCTGAAGGTATGAACTTACAGCTCGTACAACTTCTGGTAGTCATTCTGTTTTTTATTTCGCGTTCTTTATCACTAATTAAAAAAAAAAAAAACTCTTACCTACACCCCACTAATGATAACGAGTGGCTGCCTTCTCATCACACAAGAATGAATATATTTGGTGAGATAAAGGAAGAGATTATGCGTTTTCATTGTTAAACTTTGCTCTACTAGTATTACCCCCCAACCCGAGACCACCGATTTTTATACTTAAAAACGTTTATCAGATAATCGCACAAAAACAATTCTACTTACCGCGCGCTCCGCCTTTGGGTATAAAAATGTATGGGATTTCAGCGGAATACTCAGTATTTTTTTGTCAGTAGAAATCGCCGGAGCACTGTCCGCTACTCGAGATTATCTTTATTGAAATTAGTTATCTTCCAAAAGTCGGTCAGTAATAAATAATAATTATAAGAAACCCCGATTTGTGGGAGAATTTCATCTTTCTATCAAAATTCAAAAATAGTTCAAGTGGAATCTTATTTACATGTAATGGCTGTGCAATCAAGTGATGTAAATGAGAGCGTTATATACCAAGTGTGTTTGTCAAGATGACTTGGCAAAATAAAAACTTGAAATTGTTTAATTGCTTCGATCTTGGACCGCTGATCGTTTCCGCTCTCTGACAATTAATAAATTTTTCTGATTGCAGCAGCCTTAGAATGTCGCCGAACAGCAGCTCGGAAAAGCCCGTCAATCCCAACGAGTATTTGCACATCCCCAAGTGGGTCAACGAGGACTACTTCCTTCCGATTATCGAAAAAGATGTTCCGAATTTTGACAAAATCGTCAAGTTTTTCCCAATTGCGGCCACAGCGCCTGGGGAGAACTACACCTCCATTATGATCAGGGTTGTTGTGGATGTATTACTAAAAGGTACCTTTATTCCTTAACTATTTATTTCTCAAATAATATTATAAATATTATAATTAGATGGCAGCGAAAAGAAAGTCTCGTACATCCTTAAAACCATGCTGGAGGCGGACAGTGGAGCGGATGTGGTTGCTGGCATGAGCCTGTTTCCCAAGGAGCAAAAGATGTACGAGGTGCATGTACCGCAGTTCGTGAAGCTCTACAAGGAGGCAGGCTGGCACCCAGGTGTCTCCATGTGGAGTCCACCGCTGAGCTAATTACACTGGTCTTTGAGGACCTAAGCCGTCAGAACTTCAAGAATGCCGATCGTCTCAAGGGCTTAGATATGGCGCACATGCGACGAGTGCTCCAAAAACTGGCCGAGCTCCATGCCGCCTCCGCTGTGGGCAGAGAGATCAACGGACCCTTTGACCAGATGTATTCCATATCTATGTACAATGAGCAGAGCCGCGATCTCTACGAGAAGCTGAACGAGATGCGTCAGGTGCAGTTCTTTAAGGCGATGGGCGAGTGGGGAATGGAGGACGCCAACAAGTACATAGCCAAAATCTGGAAGCCGCAGGAGGTGTTCGAGGAAGCCCTACAAGTCAACCAGGTGGACGAAAGCGAGTTCAATGTGCTGAACCACGGCGACTGCTGGTCCAACAACATCATGTTCACCTACAAGGACAACGGCGAAATCGACAGGACCGTCTTTGTGGACTTGCAGATGGGCAAGTGGGGCACTCCGGCCCAGGACATTTGGTACTTGATCACCACATCCGCCGCGCTGGACATTAAGATCAAAGAGTTTGATCACTTTATTCAGATCTATCACGAACGCTTGGTCGAGTGCCTCAAGCTCTTGAAGTACTCGAAGCCCATTCCATCCCTGAGGGATACCCATAACATGATGCTAAAGTACGGATTCTTTGGTGAGTTTAATGGCGATTAAACCCTTTTTAAGCCTGACCTTCAATTATTTCGCTTCAGGACCCCTCAACGCCATGGGTTTGATGGTGGCCATCCTGATGCCCACCGACAAGGACGCCAATATGAAAATGATGTTGGCCCCAGGACCAGAGGCCGATGCCCAGCGCTACAAGAGCTTCATAAATCCATTTTATGCCAATGCCATGAAGGTGCTTTTGCCATTTTTCGATCAAAAAGGACTCCTAAAGTCTGTGTAGGTTCATTACCAGAGCCTCCCTAGAGTTTAGCCAATTTTTGTGTGATATTGTATATCATAAGAGCAAGCAATTAAATACAAGTTTTTATTTAATTTAAGGTCTGCAAGTGTCAATTATATCAAAAAAATGATGCTTTGGTAAGAGACACCTTTGGCCTGCAATAATCGTAGTAAACAATTTTGATGACTGGCTGAAATTGGGGGTCTTTTATTTTTAGAAAGATAAAACTTTGTATGACAAAACTGTTTTATTAAAGTGCGAACTATACTCTACACTCTGATAGGTTTTGTGAGCGTTAAATCAGAAACTAGTGACGTAGGTGTCAACCTCACTTCAATAATTATTAATCAAATACTTCATAAAAACAAAAAAAAAAAACATTGATAACCATGCATGAGTAAGATAGTTTAATATTTCTAGAAAGATCAGAGATCTGATCTGATCTTCACTGCACTTTACCTTTTATTTGTTTATATTTAAAACTCATTTACTGTTTTCTAAGCTAGTTGATAATTTAATTGAATGAATTTTAAAAAGAGTTTGAATTAATTAAAGTCTAAGTTCCAAGAAGATAAAGAGTGAGTATAGCAATGCCGCGAAAAAGAAATTTTGCTAATTATTGTTGAATGAAGAATGCCATATATAGGTCATATTTTAATTGCGAATTAATAGTGTATTAATTTGATTTGATTTTAATTAATTGTAGTATTAATTTCTACCAAGCGGAGTTTCACTTTTAATCTTTAATTTTAATTATTTAACACAACAAATTGCCTTCTCCACATTCAGGTTTTTCTCTCCTGAAAGTCGTTGGGGTCGGCTTTTAGCCTAGGGTATCGCAATTATAAAAACATTTTAAAATAAATTGTTGGTTTGCTGCCGTTGTCTGGCTGCCTGCGCTTGTTTTGCGGCATCACAATGGGCCATGCGGTTCCCAGCTCCCCTGCCTCACCCGCCTCAGATGTGTCGCTGTTGTGGCACCTGTGTCCAGGTGTGCAGCACACGCTCTCGCAGGCCGATGTCGAATCTGTCGCTGGTACTC
The DNA here is from genome assembly GCA_018904815.1 of Drosophila ogumai. Taxonomy (NCBI): domain Eukaryota; kingdom Metazoa; phylum Arthropoda; class Insecta; order Diptera; family Drosophilidae; genus Drosophila; species Drosophila ogumai. Next base: position 13,222 of record JAEIIJ010018543.1, on the reverse strand, counting down.
CAAATTTTTCTGTGGAGGGCCCTTGCCCCACTCGTTAAGGTGGCTGAGGCAGCCGAAAATGTTCGGGCGTCTGATTTATAGTCAATTTGTCTTAAATTATGCATGTGGCAGAGGCAGCTGAGGGGCCCAGATAATGGCGGGGAGAAGGTGCATCCTAGGGCCTAGTGCCAGGATCTTGGCAACCTCCCCGGGCATTTATCATATTTTATCACTGCCTAAATGCGTGCCATAAATAATTCGTTCAGTTCTTTTCCACAACTGATTTAATAGACTGAAGAGCAGTTACCTGTAACGCGGGCTGGCGCATAAATTTAAGCCAAAGCCGCACGCTCGCTCGTCCACGCAAAAACTCGCTAATAATTTGTCAAATGCCAGGGGTGGTGTCCTGAAATTTATCGAGACGCATTCTGTACGTCCCTGCGAAAGGTCCCTCCCTCAACCGACTGTACCGACGGCTGTGCGCTCAATTAAACTGCAATTGCAACACGCTTTGGCCATTCGCTGGGGTTGTGTGATCGTTAATTGGTTGCGGGTACTTTCGTTAAGCGTCCTTACCTCAGAATGCTGCCGCTGGCGGCACTGCAACAATTTATTCATTCCGGTCCCGAGCCCATCGAATCGCAGTCGGGCCGTAGTTCAGCTGACCGCTAATTACAATCTCATTGGCGAAGAGCAGAAACTAATTAGCCTGTTTATCGAGTTCGCGTGGCAGCCATTGAAGTTACTCAATATTAATTTTCGGGCTTATCCTGAGCCTCCTCTCCATTCAATATCTCTCCGACTGCCTGCCGTACGATTGCCAATTATTGAATTGTTTTTCTAGCTGGAAATTCTAGCCTCATTTACCGCACATGCTGACCATTCGGCGGGGCGCCCTCAAGCGCCGATGAAATAATTAAAACTTTGGGGCCAACCAAAAAATACAACGAATCAAAAAAGGGAGGAGTAAGCTGTAGAGATATAAAAATTACCACAAGCTGACTCTCAGTTGCCCTCGCTGATGAGTCTCTACAAATTAAAAGGTGGCCATAAAACAGAGAAATTCTAAGGGAACTCGAGAGGGAGTCCTTGTTGAGGGAAGAATGCTTAAGGTATTTGGAAAAGGTAATGAGAGCTTGGTATTTTTCCAATAATGAATTTTAGTTAATTGTTATATCGGAAGAGGTTTTAAAATTAATAAATCTATTAAATAAATAAACAAAAGTTTAGTTTCGTTCAAGTTTACAGACTCGAAAATGAGATCTATGCTTGGCCAACTCAATAAATTTCCACCTCGGTCACTCCGCTATCCACTTTGTGGGTGATATTTAAGCGTAACCCAAAAACCGTCACCACAAACACTTACACATTCGCTTCGGTTTGGTCTGGTTTCGGTTCGGCTCTGTAATGGCCACAGCAGGTTCGGGGGACAAGGACGAGGATGAGAATGCGAGTGGGGATGAAGGGCAGCGGCTGCTAATGGGGAGGTGTGCTTCTGCACATTCTTTCGGTTTATGGTCTCCTCCACGCTCTGTGTTTTTATTTTTCCAGCTTTTCCTTGGCCCCGGCTATTTTTACCAATGTGCTGAAAATCAAGCGGTCGAGTCGTAAACATTTTTTTAATTCATCCTCATCCAACACTAGGAGGAAAACCAAGAATGTTGGCCATCAACCACACACACACACCCGGGTACTCGCACCTACAGTAAGAGAGGGAAAGCCATTAAACAGCTGCAGAAACAGCATGGGCACAGGGAGAAAATTGTGATTAATTTAAGAATTTAAATACAAAATTGTTTAGATACTTATCATTATGAACTCCTTAAGGATCAAGTACATTTTGTAAAAGGTAAATCGGGATCCAGATCTAACCTAAAAAAATACATAAATTAATATTAAATTAACATGACTATCTTTTCGTTTAAATAACTAAAGAAACACTTCCAGGGATACATTTTTATGTGAAACTTTAAAACGCTTCTACCTTCTCCCAGTGCAGAAAGGGAGCCAGGTCTGAATGTGGAGCGGCGGAGCTAAGCAGCTGTAGTCTGTAGCCTGGCTGGCGTGTTGAGTGTTTGCGTTTTTCAAATTGTGTGAATTTATTTTTTTCCTGCCTTTGTTTTTATGGCGCCTGGAATTATGCTTATTTCGCCATTTCTGCTTAGCTCTTAAAGAAATTAAAAAAAGGAAGCGCCAGTCGAGGGGGCAGCGAAAGTGAAAGCGAAGGGACAGGAAAACCGCGAGGTACCAAGGTCCTTGAGGGTGTCTATGTGTGCGTGTGCAGCGCCTGGCTGTGTATTAGTGTGTGTGTCTTTCGCTTTGGCGCCTTTGCCTTAGACGACTTTTGTTTTTGTTGTCGAGCCCTCGGCGAAAACAAAACCCCAAACGTGGTGCTCCCTAAACTTCTCGCTTAGCGCCAAGGAAGTGAAAAACCCGTAGGGATCCGAATTCAACGTCCTTTAAATTTAGCTCCCAACTGGCTGGATATCCTGCTGATATTTAATTCAGTATTTATCCTGGGATGCTTTGATTTCTCTGGCCACATTTTGATTACTTCGACAGCAACTGGCAGGACTGTACATATATTTTCTGTTATGCCATTTTTTATGTTTGACAGCCAACTGTGTCCGAGCCTGACATTCCGACAGTTGGCCCGAAGTGGGCCATTTTCAAATTGACAAGAACAGGAAGCGCCTGTGGAGGCCTGGTCAGCCCAGAAGGGAGTTACAGCCATTGGGCGAATATCAAAAACTCATTACAATCACTTCTGACGTAAATGTGGCCAAGGAAAATAGACCTAATGGGCCACAAGGATGGCCGGCCAGCACATAAAATTTGGTAACGATGCCGTCTGGCCGGGATGACGGGGGTCAGGAAGCGAGCCTCTGGGTCATCAATGTTAATTAACGTTCACCTACCTATTCAGAGATCTGCGTATCTTCTTTTAATTAAAACTTCAATGGCAAAAGACATTCATAAGTATGAAATTATATTTGCTAAGGACTCGAAGAGCTCTTCCATCAAACGTAATGTATTTAATATTCCCGCCGCCAAATATATATATATATTTCAGCGTAGTGTGCGCATCCATAAATTGTTTTTCCCTGTCTCATTTGTCTAGGCAATTTGTGTCTATAAAGCGCACAATAAAAATCGACATTAAAAGGCTGCCATTCAAATAAATATGGCCTTGTGCTAAACGAATCGTTAACAAAAAAAAAAAAGTATATATATTTCTAGGGGAGCAAAGAGAGAGTAGAACGAAATGAAAAGCGAAACACTTTTTCAAAATAATTTCACACAATTAAAGTGAAAAGCCATACGCAGACGTCTATTGTCGCGAACAATGGCCAAGTGGAGACGAGGGTTCTGGCTGAAGGAGAGACGGGCGATTTATTTGTTGAGTGCAAATTATATTTGAAACACACACACACACACTCGACTCGACTACCATACAGAAATGTACAAAATTTGCCGAGCAATTTGCTGCAGCAAAAACGTTACACAAACGAATCAAGGGGAATTTGTTTCATTTCGACGGGACTCTTAATTTGCTTTACGTTTTTTTCCAGCAAATTCCCGAACCGATTTGGGAGGCATTCAATTTAAGTACGTTCTGAGGGGGCTTCCAGGAAGATCAAATTTTTAATAACAGTCTCTAAGCGCATAAAGCGCGCGGGCTAGGCCACGCTTTCCTTTTTCTGGCCGAAAAGTTGTCCTAACAATGCGAAATGCCATAAAAATGTTGGCTAAGTAAGTTCCACTGATATGGCCAACTTCATTTGTATTTCCGCTGCTCCAAGTACTTCCGCCGGTTGCCAGGCTCAAAGTCAAGATGGAATTGCCAGTTGGCCAAGAGGCTGGCAGGGGGCCTATTTACATTTGAACGGCGAATGGACGCCGGAGGATGGCCCGGGCAAATGTATAGTTTATGGGCAGCTGGCTAAGCCGGCTGGCATATTTATGGGGTCCGGGGTATACGTGTTTTACAGCGCTTTATTCGTCCCTGCATATTTCATAAATAACGTGGTAATCTGCGTGTAATTGCGACCCCCTCCTGAGTGCTACTCTGGGTAATTACGTGTTCTCTGTTTGGACAATCAGGCTTCGCGGAACTTCATAACCCATCTTCGATTCCCTGGATTCCCGGAATGGATGGATCGCTCGGAGGCATCGCAAACAGTGGTAATTGCGACCCACCTTGAGCTAGGCTGCTCCACTCCAGATCTGAGCCCTTGGATCACCACATCCCCATCCGCATCGAGGAAAACAAATTGCGCTGTTGACCTTCGCATGGTTTTTGGAAAAGTTTTGCCTTTGACTCAATTGAATCCAACAAAGGGGCACAGACAATTTCTCCAGCATATTTATAGGCATTATTGCTGTACTCAAGGATTTCCAGTCAACGATTTTGGCTCGTTAGTGAACCGACTTTGCCGTGGCTGTTGTTGCCCCCTTGGCCGCAGATTTATGCCGCTGCCAAAACTTTTTTAACAACATCCGAAATTTACGATTTTCGGAACACGAGCCGCCGCGTGGAGCTCGGAGCTGAGTTGTATAGAAAATAGTTAACTGGTCGTCTCGTCTGGCCTTTGTGCGAGTATCTGCATCTCGGAGCTGTTGTTTGTTCTGTTTGGGAATTGTTTTGATTTAGTAATGGCGGGCGGACATTAAATTAGTGTCGCCAGAAAGTCTGCTCGCAGGCCAGATCCCGATAAATAAGCCGACCCCCGGATGACAGACATCGGCCATTGTTCGAAGTTTATCTCTATAATGAGCTCCACGCCGCTCGGCCACCTCAGCTGGCGGTGAAGTCATCTCTCCCGATGGCCACATCCCGACCCGCCAAATACAATTTGAATATGTAAAGTGTGCCGCGAGCGTTTTGGAAATGTTAAACGGGGGACAAACAAAACATTTGGTTACACCGATTCCGCGGCCGACAATCATGTTAATGAGGCTGTCGCTGTCAATTAGAGACGGATCTCCAGGGCACCTGTGGCGCACCATAACGCAAATCGGGAATTTATGAAGATTTTGTATCAATATGAACAGGTCTTCTGGGGCCTCGCTGAATGAATTAATATATCTCAGAGTTTGGATTGACATGTTCGAGCTGCCTTTTTTTAAGTGTCAAAAAAATAAAGAAAAAGTGAAAGAAAATAAAACTTTAAGTTTCTAGATTGGCCTGAAAAAGTACTTAATCATTAGAAAATTTAATAATTATTTTGACACCATATATCATATAAATATAGATTAATTTGTTGGCTAATATATGACAAACTATATACTCACAAAGTTGTATAACTTTCTTGTTCCATAAGCATTTGCATTACGATTTAGTATTATATTTCTGCTAGGAATTATAATTTTAATTATATATTTATCTAAATATTTATTTAAAAAAGTTCTTTCATAATTTACGATTTAAACAGACTGCTAAAAACTTTTCTGGCATTGCAAGGTAGAATTGTTTCTAAAATTCCCTAAAACTTATAGAATATTATAAATCTTAAGATTAAAATAAAATACTTGTGTTTGTATGCCAATTTTTTATTCGTTTAATAAATAATTTTATAAATAAATAAATATTGAGCTTTCAATGAGTGTCAGATGGATGGCAGGCTATCTAGCGCGAGATGCACCAGGATGGGCCGAAGAACTTCTTGCAGAGCTTGATCGGCGCTTCGGTGGACTCGTCAGAGTCATTGTGGTGATGATGTGGTGGCGGTGGTGGTGGTGGTGGGGGCAGTGGGTAGTAGGGTGGGAAGAACTGTGGTGGTGGGTAGGGGTAGGGGTAATGAGGGTAGTGAGGGGGAGGATGATGGCCGCCGGGATGAGGCGTAGGCTTCTTCGTGGTGGTTGTAGTAGTAGTAGTGGTCGTCGTGGGAGGATGATGTCCGCCGCCATGTCCGCCGCCATGTCCACCGCCATGTCCGTCGTGGTCGCCGTGTCCATGACCGGGATGAGGATACGGGTACGGAGGATAGGGGTAGCTAGGATAGGGATAGCTCGGGTAGCTGGGATAGCCGTGTGGTGGCGGATGGTAGGGCGGATAGTGCGGGTAGGGCCTTTTGGTCGTCGTCGTTTTGGGTCTCTTGGTGGAGCTACTGGTCTGCGGGAAGGTCACCACCAGGTTGCCGTCGCTGCCGAAGAGCTTGCGCCAGGTCGAGGGATCCGTCTCCGCGTCGTTCTCAACGCTGTTCAGCTCCTGGCTGCTCTCCACACTCGACTCCTGGCCGAGGGTCTCCTCCTGGGGGCGGGCCATCGCCAGGGCTCCGCAGAGCGCCAGGCACAGGCAGAGAACCAACTTGGGGCTCATGGTATGAAAGGTGTTTGCTTCGAACTGATTGACAGATGGCAGCACCTGCGCTATTTATACTTGTCCTATTCACGAAAAGAAATGCGATCGCGCCCCCTGAGTTATTGCCAAAAACGGTAACGAACCATTGAACCACTGAACATTAACCCACTTTGCCAGGCATTTCAAAAGATCTCCCGCGAAAATGTCTAGTCACCGCAGTTAGTCCGCCAAGTTAGCATGCAAATTTATTCGGCTATTAAAATCAGCTCAGAACACGCCCCGCGAAGTTACTAGTCGCGCGGTTTTATTCGCTCAGATCGGCGTCACCGATTAGCTTGCTGGTCTAACGGTTCATTTTGGTTGTTTTTTAAGTTTTTTATTGCTCGAAGCCACAGCTGGCTGCTTATCCACAATGTGGAGCGTCCGAATGATTAAATCTTTTTTATAACAGCTCGGCAGATGGCAAAAAGAATTCACTTTCCAGGTGACGATGGGATTTGTAAGAAACCTATGGCATTAGCTGAACTTTTAAACAAACTGTCTTTATTTAATAAACTAATTATAAATCATTACAACTTCCAATATTTAGGCATAGCATCCTATTACGAATACATTTTTGGATAATGTTATATATTGCTTTCGTTTACAAAGTGATTAGGGTATCATTTGATTAATTCTCTTTATATTTGTTCATTCAGCATATTCATAGAACTCAGCATGTAGATATTATACCTCCTATTAATTATTTGTATTTAAGTTACACAATTTTGATCAATATTCACTCTACTATTATTTTTAGCTAACCAGAATCTTTTGGCAACCTATGAGAAGATGTAATTAATACGCACAAAAACCCTCAAAACTGAACCATTAATAACAATTTAGATAAATCTCTATACTCCCAGTATAAAAAGTCCAGCAGCTGGTCGTTCAAGAAGTAGTCTGAATTCGAAGTCGGGAACAAAGCAAGTAATCCAGAACCATGTTAGTCGCCTACCTTGGCTTCGTTCTGATCCTCCAGGCCAGCTTTACAGCTGCACAAGGCAACCAGGCTATTGAGTTACCTGGTGGTGCAAAAATAGTTTTCCTGACATCGTCTCAGGATTCAGAGCCGAGGCCAGAACACAGACGCAGGGAAAGGTACCCAGATGGCATTCGAGTTATCCAATTGGGAGGTGACAACGGAGACAATCAGGACAGAGACCGAAACTTCAACCTCCCGGATGGCATTCAAGTTATACAATTGGGAGGTGACGATGGACACAACCATCACAGAGATCGAAACTCCTACCTCCCGGATGAAATCAGGGATTATCTAAGGCTTCAGAACATTACAACAGACCAAGGCTCCGGAATTCAAGTTATCCAATTGGGCGGTGACAACGGTCCTAAAAGAAGGCATAGCCATGACGATGATGACGACGACGACGATGATGATGAAGTTTCACTGCGAAAAATATTCAAGATATTTCGATTCGGCTCTAGACGAGGTGACCGTCGCTCCAATGTCCACTTTCTGACTCCCCAAGGAAGGGATCTCGGCAATCGCCGGAACTTGGCGCAGGATAGGAGTGACTACAACCAACCAGGGGCTGCCAGTCAAGCGGCTGTACCTCGAACCCGGGTTAAGGTCATTCGACAGAATGTGCCCCGCAGGATGCTGGTACGAAATCTCAGATCCAGTCAGGCTCACTTAACCAATATGCAGAGTCTGAGTTTTCCCGTCTTCGAGGACGAGTGGCAGGTGAGTGATTAGGAAATGTCTCGCAATGGGAACTATAAGAAATCTAATTATAATTCTTTCTTACATTAGATGGCCTAGAAATGATATCTGTGGAATGCGTGGTGTACTCAGCAGCTATAGAGATAAAGAAAAAATAAAATTTCCTATTGGATTAACGAAATTGTTGTGTTTGTTATGCCTTTGATATTGCTTATTTTAATATTAACAGACTTTGTGATGATCAAGAATATATATGAATTAAGGTTCGGAAATGACTTCTTCACCACGTTACCAGCTTCTGGCTGAAATTCTAATACTATCGAGTGTGTCTTAAAATTTTTAATATTTATCATTATTTCTTATAAAAAAAAACAAGTCAAATTATGACCAATTGAAATTAGGCATCTTTTAATGAAGCCAACTTTGGACTTTGGCATTTCCTTTGGGTTAACAGCCTGGAATACATATTAATAAACCATCGAATCGACCATTGGCATTCATCCGATCGAAATTTCTACGCATCTAAGCCTATTTATTTATTTAAAAGATTGAAAGACAAGGCCTATTTTAAAACCATGTCAATCAGTGGCTAGTATAGATAAGTTATTCAAATGGATACTAGAGGCTCTGTCTTGAGGCCCTACAAAAGCTCATAAAGTTATTAAGTTATGCTATCCATTAGCCAAGACTATATATATTTAACTCGGAGATTTGGCCAAAGTTCATGTTTCAGCGAAATTAAAATTCAGAATACTATTTTTTACAGCCTAAAGGTTGTATATAACTGCGGTGATCTGCCATCAGTTCTTCACTTCTAAGATAGTTTTCGCCATGCTGATCAAGACTTTGGGCATACTTCTCCTGTTAACGGGTCAGTCCTTGGGTGACTTATCCCACTTTGGTATTCCCAACTTGGCCATCATACATATAAGAGGAGGGAACTCTGGCTCCCGTCCTGGCTCTTCGAGCAGCAGTCACCATAAGCACAAGGCCCAGTCGGAATATGATGCATATCTGAATGCTTATTACAACGATTACTGGCAGCAGTTCTATCAAGCCCAGGCAGCTTACTATGCTTACTGGGCCTATGGACCCTTTGGGGGCTACCCACCTCATGGACCCCACGGACCGCCGCTGACCACCAAAGCTCCCGACACAGATACAACCTCAACTGCGATCCCAACCTCCACGGGAATGCCAACCACCTCTACAGCTATTCCCACATCGACTGGAGAACAAACCACATCAACCGCCGTGGCAACCCAGCCCACAACGACACCATCTCCAACGACCTCCACTGCCGTGGCTCCCCAAAATACGGACACCACCTCAACGGCAGTTGCTCCGCCAATACGAGCTCAGACAACACCTCTTCCCTTGCGCTTGGTGGCCAGTAATCTGATTAGCCAGCCGCTTCCGAAATATGTTCTTGGATCGAATGTGAGAGCACCAGCACCAGTCTATATTCCATATGATAACTACTTCCAAGCGGAGCAGCCAGGTTCCTTTTTTCAGTTCGTGGGAAAGAAATAGAAATATTTATAAAACATTGAAATTGAGTAAAATCATAAACACCCTGAAAGAAATCTACATTTATTATTATTAAATTGTTTAAAAAAAAACTAGCTTTGATCTCAAAGTATCCGTAGCAACCTCAACAACCGAAACCAGATTCGAGGGAGAAAAACCCATTCGCCAAAGCGAAAAACATTCCCAGAGCTGACGGCTTCCGACGCGTTATCATATTAGCTGATTTGGCTTTTATAAACAGATTTAAATCGAATTAAATGGGTAAACAAAAGCGCGAAGAGAAAGAAAAGAGAGACGCGATCGATTTCTCTGATCGCCAACTTATTAATGGACGAAATTAGCATTTATGTCTCGCCGAGTGCAGATATCTCCTAAATATGCAAACCCAATGCCCGGGCAGTCTTAGTTGATGGCCGAACGCGTTTCGATATGAAAGTAATCGGATTTCTACTGTGTTTACTGGCTGTGACCAGCCTTCGGTCGGGTGCAGCTGCCCGGGACTCCAAGCAGGAACAGATGCGAACAGCGATACCATGGCTGCTTCTACTATCCTATCCGGGGGGCCTGCCACAGGTGGGTGCCCCTTTGCCAGGAATACCCGTCCGAAGACCCCTGGACGAGACAGCGCCCTCCAGCTCTAACATAAAGCTGCCCCTTTCCGATGAGACGACGAACAACCAGCCAGCCAGCGACTTGGTACGAGAGCAATTCCTGCAGGGAATCCTGCAGGGCCTACAGCAACCTGGTGGCGGAGCAAGTTCACCCTCAGCCGCCATGCTGGCAGACTTTATCGCCCAGGCCACTACCACAACTCGAAAGCCAGCGGTGGAAAAAGACTTGAACGCGCCTGGCAACGACGAGGACTACGACTACATAGACTTTAAGAACGGGTCGCGCATCAAGTACGATCTGGATGGGGCTGAGCAGCCGGTGAATAAAGTTCTTCAGCAGACCACAACCCGTTCCCCAGTGGCTCGTCCCCAAAGCCCTAGCAGTGTGGTCTATTATAGACAGCCAGTAAGATATGTTTATTACAGACCCGCCTATAGACCGATTGGATATTACAACAGAGTTGGCTAAGCGAGCATCAATCAGTGGAGATCAATAAAGTTGCCTTATTTATAACACAAAGATGATTGGCAAATTAACGAGGTTTGGTAATAGGGGTCCGTTAAGTAGAACTCCGATTATGACAGGTCATCAGACTGCTAAGTTATGCGGTGGTTGCTTTCTGTTAGGTTCTGTGAGACAATAAAAATTCAAATCGCAAATTCGAATCTTCTACAGTCCCAATTCCGTAGCTCGAGGCCCATGCTCCAGTCCAGTCTTTTGTCGCTTCCAATTTATGACACCCGACGGACTATATAAAACTCTTCGCATCTCGTACCGGCCACTTAGTTCTGAACTAACCGGAGCATCGCAATGCTGATCAAGACTCTGGGATTGGTTTTCCTTCTGGCCGGCCAGGCCTGTGGCCAGACCTTCACTATTCCTCTCTCACCGGGAGGCTTTATCTCGGCCCTTGCCGGGGGCGGCGGAGCGCGTCCTGGCTCTTCGAGCAGCACCAACAATAACAATGCTGCTCAAGATGCTGCTGACCTATACGACTATTATAACCAATTGCAGCAGTACTACGAAGCCCAGGCGGCTTACAACCAGTACCAGCAGTACCAGCAGTACCAGCAGAACCAACAGTACCAGCAGTACATTCAGTACATGAATTACCTTTACGGTCCCTATGGACCCTATGGCCCCAATTCCAACTTAGGACCGACAACAACAACGACTACCCCAGCTCCAGTCACATCAACTGCGCTTCCAACGACACCCGATGATGGAACTTCAACTTCGAACGCCATTCCCGGAACCTCAACCACCTCTACGACTACGGTTTCTACTCCCACCACTGTAGATGCAGTAAATCCACCAACAACGGCTTCCACGCCTACCACTGTGGATGCAGTTAATCCCACAACTACAACTACTACCACAGCTTCCACGCCCACCACTGTGGATGCCGTTAATCCCACAACTACCACTACAACGGCTTCAACGCCCACCACTGTAGATGCAGTTAATCCTGTGACCACAACCACGACGCCTTCTACAATGACCTCGGATGCGGTGGGCACCCAGAATACGGACACCACTGTGGATGCAGTTAATCCCCCAGGCCGGGCTCACACGACGCCACTTCCCTTCCACTACGTGCCCAATTCCCCTATCAGTCCCTACGATCTGCACCGAATCAGTTCCAATCCAATCTACGTGCGTGGAACAGCTATTGCATCCTCTTCGGCGCAGGCTTCGCCCTTGTATATCCCATACAGCGGTATCTACCGCAGGCCTCAGCCAGCTCCTTACTTCGCTTACGACGCTAGGAAGTAGGAGGAGCTAGCCCACTATTTAACCCATATGACGATTAATTAATTCAATAAAAGCCCGCAAAAACATTCAAGTAGCTGATGGACTTTCTTTTACCAAAAACACTAGCTTACATCAATTAGGAAACTTTAGGTTTGTTCTTAAAATGAGTGCCGGCTTCTGGGTAAAACAGATCTCGCCGAATAGAAGCTATAAAACCAAACCTATTATTTAATTTATTTTTTCTTGAATATATTTTGTTATTTAATTATTTTTATCAGAAATAAATTTCTCCACACTTATTCAAAATTCGACTAAAAATTTGCAGTCTAGTGTAATAGAATCTTATGAAAGAAGTCCCCAGAACCAGGAGACACACCCCAATCATGCGCCGCTTGCATGGCCAAAACAAAGTGGTTAGTATAGAACAAATTAGCATCATCTGTGATAGCTATTCTCTAGCTTGAATTCATTCCTTCTTGACAAATCTATAAACCTTTCAAATTTATTAAATTAGATTTACCCAACCTATTGTTTGTGTAGAGTGTCATTTTGAATTTACGACTTTTTTGGCTTGTATAAAACTCCAGGTGGCTAGCCGCTACCAATTCAGTTCTAGACTAACCTGGCGGCAGGTTATTCTCTGCTCGGGATGAAATTAAGCACTATTAGCTTGTGGATTTTGCTGGCTAGCCAAGCAAGGGGCCAATCAGTGAAAATAAGAATACCTGTCTGGGATGCCTCTACTTTGTTCACGCGTCTTACCGGCATTCAAATCAATCCGGGCAATAACAATAACCAGCGGCCACAGACTAGCAGTCAGCAGGAAAATGAATACAATGACTATCTAAACAACTTAAATAACTATTATAATAACTATTGGGCAAATGTATACCAGAATTCAGCTGGTTATGACCCATATGGAATCTATGGACCATATGGACTCCATGGACAGTATGATTCCAACCAATTTCAACCTACCACATCAACAACAACTGTTCCCCTAACAACATCTACGGCTTTACCCACCTCTACTAACAGTCCAACAACATCAACTACTATTCTGAGTTCAACTGGCACTCCAACAACATCCACAGCACTGACAACTTCAACAGACGATCCAACGACATTATCTACAGAAAATCCGATTTGTACAGTTTTTCCTCAGCTTCCAGTTTGCCAAACGACAACAGAGGATCCAACTACACCGAGCGCTATTTTAATAACTTCTACGACTACAGCAACTCCTACATCAACGACGACGGCTCCCACGTCCACTTCTTCTACAACTACTGAAGAAATATCATCCTCCTCGACTACGG
>JAEIIJ010018542.1:0-12759 GCA_018904815.1 Drosophila ogumai | reverse complement strand
TATATATATATTTATAAATAGTTGAAGTTTTAGTTTAGTTGAAGTTTATTACTATTATTATCAGTTAAAACTAATATTTTATGAAACGATCTTTATAAATTGCATTTTATGATCTCTAAATTCTATAGCACTCATATTTTTCTCCTAGTGCTTTCCAGGCGTCGTCTTCTGCTTCTTCTAGTCGCCTCCCCCTACTCGTCCTCGTTCTCCTCCCCCCCTCTCATCCTCCTCCTTGGCTTCCTTCTCCAACTCCTGGTCCCATTTCATTGCTAGTTGCTGTTCTTGTTCCTGCTGCTTGTTGTTTTTGGTCTAAAAATAAACTCGGCACCAGATTGAGGAATTTAATTCGCCTTTTGGTAGAAATCCTCGACTTTGGCTTTGCCAACGGACTTTGGTGCGCCTCTTCTTCCTTTGCTTTGCTTTGGTCTCTCCTCTTGGCTCCTCTTGGCTCCTCTTGCTCCATTCGCTTTGCTTTGCTTTAGGGTGGACTTTCAATAGCTGTTATTTCCAGTGCTTACTAATGGGTTTTCCAGCTCCCCTTTCGTGGGGTCCACCCTAATGTGTGTGTGTGCGTTGCTCCTGGGTATCCACATCCATTTTAGCGTCAAGTTTAGCGATGATGCTGATGATGACGACATGGACATGGCATCTGGCCAAAAGGATAGAGCGAGAGAGTCCAACTAATACACACATTTTCCGCCTGGGATCAAAGGATTAATGTGAAGCGGGTTCTGCGGCTGAGAAATGACACTCAGATATTCTTTTGAGGCGGACATTGCGCATTTCCACTTGCCTGCGTTCTAATTAGAAGAAGCGCATGTCTTGTGTCCTTGGCAGCACGAAGGTCATCGGCATTTGCATCGCGGGTCACACAAACACACACACATGGCAGCCGTCGTGCTGGCCAAGCCCACAAAATCGCAGGAACATGACCAGCAAGCCGATCAGGAGCGATCCCATCCGATCCTAGACCATCCTCGTCGATCCCCCCAGAAACAGCCAAACCGTTCATGCATAAATTCATGTCCGATTTCCATTTCCACTCCCCCTTTCGACTGCCATGAGTCATGTGCATTAATAATAAACTTATTAAAATATGCAAGGTTTTCAATAAATGTTGTCGTCCTCTGGCTTGGATTTCGTTTTTTTGGATGTTGGTGGGGTATATGGGGCCAAGGGACAGGATCAAAGGAACTACTACGATTTTTTGAGACCTTATGGGTGGAAATTTGAATTCCTTTTCAAGGCTTTGTCCTCAAAAAAACTACGATCCTTTGATCCTTAGAAAACAACCCGAAACCTTTTTAAACTAGCAAAAATCTTTGAATTTCCTTAAAGAAAAAATCTAAAATTTGTAGATGATATTTTAAGAATGTTAGGGAATATTTAAAAATATTTATTTTTCAATAGAAATGTTAAAAGATTCTATTACAAAAACCCATATAAAAAGTCAAAAGTCAGTCACAAAATCTCTGCAATTTGCCACAACTAGACCGATCTCTTTGGCGCTTTCCCAAATCATTATCCGCGTAGCCCCCCCCCCCCCAAAAAAAAAACAAAAAACGAGGTAACCCAATGATCCTCCTACCGCCACCAAAGAATGGCAATTGGCCTGCTTCGACTCTCTGGCTTGGACTTCTTCTAACTCCAGCTACAAGCTGCCAGCTCCGGCTGCAAGTTTCAGCTCCAGCTCCAGCTCCCAGGTCGCCTTGACCATAACCATATCAACGGTAAATAATTTCGATCACAAAGCAATGGAGCTGAAACGAAACGAGAAACGAAACCAAATGAGCATTTGCCGGAGGATGGGGTTGGGGATGAGGCTGGCCAACTGGCAATCAAACGTGGGGAGTAAAGAGCCAATGCTATTGGGGACAACGACGGAGGAGGAGAGGTCGGGCTTTCAGAGGAGCTCTTCCACGTCATTTCAGATTCCATGTCAAAAGGTGAAGCCAATTCAACGTTTTCTGGCGAACTGGGCAACAGAATCACGACCAGAACAGGCAACAACATCCACATCTTCCAGCCAGCACAATGCCAAACTAACCGCATCAACACGAAAATCACCCAAAAATGGTGGAGAGGAAGCCCGGACCCAGAGCCAGAGGGGGAATTCCATAGGGGTTTCGGATGATTTCCACTAATTTGTGAGTCGCGCAACTCATTGACCCATGCATGATCTGCTTTCGGATACCCGAAAAATCCGATCCCAGTACCAGAAATGTCTCAATTCGATATAGAACAGTCACAGAGAGAGAGAAAGATACAAAGATACATTTGGCCCGATCGCTGGTAATGCCCAGACAAATGGCCAAAGATCTTCTCATGTCGCTAATACGGCCATTAGACCTAAACGTTTGGAGCTGAAGTTGGAGAAGGAGGAGGAGGAGGAGGCGGAGTCGAGGTGAGCAGGAAACCGAGAGGCATTCTTAATGAAGGGAATCAAATAGAAATGAAAGAAAGACGGAAGTAGACTTTTATGTGCAGACACCGCCGCTGGCCAAGATTATAGCCAAGTTGGTACGTTGGCAAAAGGGGCTCATTTGCGAAATTGAAATGCCACTGCCACCAGGTTACTACATACCTCTCTATGCGGGTGCGGAATGGTGGTGTTCAGGTGGCCATGGCGTGGGTGTGGGTACGGGCATGGGTCTCGGTCGCGGTCGCTGTCTTGGTCTTGGTCTTGGTCTCTCGCCGGGTTCAAGCACCTCTCTGAGCCATGACTAACCGAATGACTGATAGCTGAGTGCCGGAGCACGGAGCATGGAGCATGGAGCACGGAGCGCTGCCGACTTCTATAATAGAGTGCCCGTGCCCGATTCTGCACTTGACCGATGTCCAGAAAACCCCAGAACCCCAGAACCCTAGAACCCAGAGCGGGCCACATAATTACATGCCATCTCCCGCAGCTCCACCCTCTTTTCCCACTCCAGTCGCTGACTCTTCCACACGGAAATAAAATAATAGCATTTGCATTTGTCCAGGGAAAAAGTTGGCATTTAAAGAAACCACACCGCATGATCAAGAGGTAATAAAAAGTATGGTAAAGCGGAACCTTTGGGAACCCCAAGAATGATGAATGTTTCTGAAATCACATTAAATTTTAAAAGATATTCATTAACTAACGGTATAAAATAATAACTTTGAGTTGTAAATAATATTACAGCATTTTGTAGCTTAAATTAGCAGAATCTAAGATATTTTGTAGCGATAAAACTTTATACTATAATATAATTTCTCCTTATTTTTAACACCCTTACAGGGTATTCTAATTTCATTCAGAAGCTGGTAACGCAGTGAAGGAGTCATTTCCGACCCCATAAATCATATATATTCTTGATCAGCATCAACAGGCGAGTCTTTCTAGCCATGTCGAAAAGAAAAAAAAATTTTTTAATTTTCTGGAAATTTTATAAGGGGTTACATCATTAAAATAGTCAAAAATTGGTAAAAATTGTACTGTCTTAAATTTTAAAGTTTAGTATGCAGATTTGTTAATATAGAAAAAACTAGCACAGAACTGTTTTCGGAATTGAATTTAATGCTTTTTTGACTAAGTTATGATATTTTTAAACTTTAATTTTTGCCAAAAAATATGATTTAAAAATGTATAAATATAGGTACATTTTAATTAGCCTCTTGGGGAATTATAATTTCAGTAGAAGCATTTTTGGCCTGGTTATAATATTTGTATAACCTTCTTAATACATTTTTCCTAAATTTTTAATAATTTAATTATTGAATAAAATATATTTTTCCAATTAAATTCACATAATTTTCCAATTAAATTCACATAATTTTTCAACTAAATTAACCTAATTTTCCCCTGTGCACTCATTTCTCTGGCGAAATGCCGACACTCGAGTGTGTTTGTGTCGCCTACGATCGAGTATGCCCTGGACGTGGATGCGGATGTGCTTGTGGATGGGGATGGAGATGGGGGATGTGAGGGCACCAGCCTATATGTGTGTGCATGTCCAAGGGGTATGTGCTTCTCACGACAGCAGAAGCCCGGAGCTGCAGCTGAAGCTGGAACAAGCCGCCAGTAGCAGACATTGGGGCCAATGCTAGAGCCCAGAACCATGGCCAGATGCCGGGCCAGATCCAGGGGAGGATCAGGGGGTCGGGACTCCAACACGAGCTTGATGACTATTATATGTGGGCAGAGGTCGGCGGGGTCGGTGCGCCGTGAACTTCTCATGAAAAGCCTAACCATGGGGAATTTAATAGTGCTTAGCACCAGCAGAGGACACCCGAGAACGAGAACGAGAACGCGACCAGCCAGACAGATACAGATACAAATTCAGATTGGTAGCGTTCATTTGGCAGTCAATTACGGAGTGGAGATGGAGGTGGAGCCCAGGCCGGGAACCGGGAACCGGGAGTGGAGTGGAACTCATGCTGGTAGCAACACCTGGCCATATTCATATTATGGCCAAGCACCAGCAGTCGCGGATCAGTCAAAGTCAAAGAGGCACAGGAGAGGAGATTTTAAGCCAAAAGGAAGCTGGAAGAGGTGGAAGAGTTATTACTTCTATTTAATTCGAATTTGTACAGGATAAGCTGCTTCCTTAAACCTTATTTTTACATGAGATTAAACCTTGAGAACATATGTAACTCGGAACTTGGTTAAGCTTCTGTTAACTCCCTAAAGGTCACTGATCAGCGGCCTCTTAATCGCTGATCTCGGTTCAAAGCTATTGCGCAATAGGCAAAAAACCAGAAGGTGAAATGCTAATGATAATGATGCCCCATGGAGCAGAAGATCTCTCTCTCGTTTTTCCCTCAACAATCATTTATCAGACTCAACATTTACCACAGATAAAAACAGTACAGAAAGCAGAGGAAAGCGAAGAGTTCCAGCAGCAACTGGGTTAGGGAACTGGAGGCTTTGGAGCTTATGTACCGCTCCTGCTCAGCCATGCGCTCCTGTCGCTCTGGATAGACAATCTTGTGCTCCTGCAGGTAACGAATAAAAGCCGTCCGGTCCAGCAAGGACATGTTATAGACCCGAGGATTTTGCTTATCCACAAAGCTATAGCCCTCGCCGCCGTTCAAAAGAAATGAAGGAAGCACCACTCCATAGTACTGATCCGATTTTACACTCTCATATCTCGGAATCTGGCAGTCGGAGCACAGAGCCTTGATCTCGGTAATGCGCTGGCCCATGGGTCGGCTGTAGTTGAACTTAACCCGCAGCCCCGACACCTGAAGGAAGCCACTGTTCTGGTTCTTGCTCCGCAGCTGGGCGGAATGCTCCAGGGCCTTCATCAGCTGGAGGCCATTGATTCGCGTGTGGAATAAGCCGTCGCTGAAGGGCATTACAGTGATCACATCCGCCTCCGTGATGATCCCAGGGTCAATGGATGCCCTGATGGCTACGGAAAGTAATTGGGAGTAACCGAAAGATCTCTAATTGAGGAGAGTTTAAACCTACCGCCTGCATTGATGATACCTATGGGGGCATCTGTCCATATACTACTATCCTGCAGAGTTTCCTGCACTCGAGCATAGACGAAGCTGTCCGCTATGATGTTGCCAAAGTTGCACTCCCCGTAGCCGCATCTCTTGCGATCTCCATTGAGGAACACTGAGGTGGTGCCCACCACATGGCGCTCCATGTTATCAATCACCTGGCGATGCTTGTCCAGTAATTCCTGGACTTCCCTCTTGGGCTTGAAGCGGCTGTCCAACAAGATGGGTTCACCCTTGAAGTTCAGCAGATTGCCAGCTTTGTCGAACTGCAAAATGGAAGAAAATATATATAAAAAAAAAACCTTAATTGATGGAGCTCCCACTTCCAGCGACATCCTTCCCAGATACTTGGTATAGGCATAGGCCTGCACCACTGGCACCTTTCTGCCATCCGGCTTGACCACTATTGTGGGATAAGGTCCTTCGGATATGTCCTTGCCCGGAGCCCGGCCTGTGTACAGCAAAGTGTGCGACTGACCACCGACCACAACATCCACATCCGGACACATTTTGGCTATTTCTATATCCCTCTTATAGCCTGAATGGCCCAAGGCTATAATTATGTTGACGCCGAGTTCCATCAACTTCCTGGCCGCCTTGCTAGAGGGTTTTAGGAGGGAGGAATTAAACTCCTTAAAAATAAATATAAAAAAGTTGTAGTACTTGATGGCTGGAATCTCATTTTGGAAAATAATATTATTGGGCTGCGTTCGCTCCTTGGTCTCCGAATGGATGTAACCCACAATGCCAATGGTACGGTCGCCCCTTTTGATGATCGTAAAGTTTTTTAGGTTTTTGCTTTCCTCCAGCTTGGGCTCGTTGATCAATTTGAAATTACAACTGACCACGGGAAACTTAACTAGGTCTAGGAATTCCGCCAGAACCTCAGTTCCATCGTCAAACTCATGGACTCCTAAGGACTTTGGGGGTTTCCTTTTAGTTATTTAGTTTATGTTAACTTGTTGCCTTACCATGGCATCGGGAGCCAGCATATTCAGCATTTGGGCCACCATCTTGCCCTGATAGATGGTATACCAGGGGGTACCATGAAAAGTATCGCCGCCATTTAGATAGAGCACTGGATCGCTTTCCTCTTTTCTGTATTTATCCAAACTGGAAAGATAGGTAAAGTATAGATCTCGGTTTTTTTCTTTGTAAATAAACTCACGCCGTGGCCACTCGTCCAAATCCTCCATAGCAGTAACCCAGCCGGTCGTCTTCGGGTTTGCATTTACCTCCCTTGGCGGAAACCGAATCGTATCTGGCATGCATATCGTTGGTGTGCAACAGGACAAACTTGAAGCCATCTATGTTGTCTGGAAGGACCAGAAGCAACAGCAGGACCGCTGCCCAAGTCTCCTGCAGAGAAAATTGAGTCATTTTTACTTGAAATACTTTACCCAAGTCCCTACTGAGGGCAAAGCAAAAGCAGACTTTGTTGGGAAAAGCCTAAAGTACAGCCTACTTTCGGGATTGAGGAGTTTACTTTGAAGAAAAGCCAGAAAATATGCCAAGTTATTGCCTGATAATAATTAAAAACTAAGCAATTTTATAACTAAAATGTATATACATTTGTTTAAAATATTTTATTATTTTAAATTAGAAAAGCTATTAGATAAATATCTAATCGAACTCTAGTTTAGTCCTCCCACCAGCAAGGCTGAGATAAGGATCAGAACTGTGGAGCCCATCAGCCCACTTGCTTGTAAAAAACAATGCGTTCCTCTACGCCCAGACTAACATTATCCCGCTGGTTTAGGAAAAATATCATTGCCTCCATGTGGTTCCTCTCCAGTTTTTCTGGCACATCGTTTGTGTCGCTTAACTTGTAACCATCTCCGCCTTCCAGCAGATATTCCGTCACTATCACACTGTAAGTTTCTTTGTCTTTCAATTCGCTGTACTTGGGCACCTGGCAGAAGGCACACCGCACCTTGACAGAGACCACGCGGTGACCGTCGGGCTGTTTGGCATCAAACACCACATGGATCCCGGACATCTGCAGGAAACCCCAGCCGTTTAACCTCAAGTAAGCTGCGTGCTCGAGAGCCCTTCGGATAGAGCTGCCCTTTAAGGTGACCACAAAAAGTTCATTTCCCCAAGGCAGCACGGAGAGGACATCGAATCCGGTGATGGCGCCATCGGAGATCTTCTTAATGGAACTGCGAATGCCTGGAATAAATATTATTTAAATTATTTAATATAATAAATATTTAAATTACCCCCAGAATTCGTTAGGGAGATGGCAGCATCCGTCCAGTAGTCACCGCCCTGATCCTCCATCATCCGGCTAAAGACCATGGAGTCGGTCACCAGATTTCCCATATTGCACTCATTTGACCAGCAGACCTTCCGCCTGCCCTCCAAGTGAACCTTTGTGTGTCCCACTACAGACTCTTCCAGAAGCGTTACATTCGGTCGGTACATCTCTAACAGATCAAGGACATCCTGATTCTGAGGCACTGCAGCATTCAGCAGGAGGGGAGCTCCATCAAATTCAATAAGGTTGCCAGCTTCATCAAACTGGACATGAAGTCGTCCCAGGTATTTGGTGAAGGCATAGGCCTGCACCACAGGCACCTTCTTGCCGCTCTTCTGCGTAATCACCGTGGGATAGGGACCAATGATGGGCTCTGCATCCGGCTGGTCACCACTATAAAGGAAGGTGTGCGAATGGCCACCGACGACAATGTCCACTTCGGGACATTTCAGGGCTATCTCCTGGTCCTTTTCGTAGCCGGAGTGGCCCAATGCGATGATAATATTGATGCCTTGAGCCTTAAGTAACTTGGCCTCGTCACTGGAAAATACAAGTAAGAGGTAACCCTTTTTTTATATAGCAAACCCACTTGATGGACTCCACTTCCTCATAGAACTCCACGTCATTCTTGCGAGTAAATTTCTTAGTTTTAGGCGTCAGGTAACCTATGACCCCTATCCTCGTGCCCTTGGTTCTCAGGATGGTAGAGCGAGCAAAGCGTTTAGTGGCCTCAATTTGGGGAACCTGCGTCAGGTCCAGGTTGCAGGCCAGAACTGGGAAGTTGGCCTCGTTGAGGAAGGGTATCAGGCCCTCGACTCGCTCATCGAACTCATGGTTGCCCAGGGACTGGAAATTGGGATCTTGTTAAGTTATGTCCTTTAAAATTTTAAGTGAAACTCCTACCATGGCATCGGGCTGAAGTTTGTTGAGAAAGGCACTGACTATCTTGTCCTTGAAGATGGTGAAATAGGTTGTGCCAAAATAGGTGTCACCTGCATTGAGATAAAACACAGGAAGACCTCCCTCTTCGGCCATCCTGCGGTATTTGCCAATTCTGAAAGGTAAGGAAAACTTATTTGATTAAAAGCAGAGCTTGTCAAGTTATTTTCCCCCAACACACTCGTGTGCCAAGCGGGCGAATCCTCCGTAACACTTGTTCGTCTGAGCTTCTTCCTTGGAGCACCGCTCACTGTTTGCATTTGTCTGCTCGAATCTCGAATGCTGGTCATTGTCGTGGAGGATGATGAACTCAGTGGGCTGGCTGGAAATGGGTTTGGCCAGGTAACCCAGAAAAAGCACAAAGAGAAGGAACCAGGGATAATGCATCCTTAGTCTAAAGAAGAATGACAATTCACGCATAACTTAAAATAAAGAAAATATTTCCTTATAGAATTTTAATATTAAGTTTACTATAAATGTTTTTTGAGTTGGTATATTATAAAATTTGATTGAAATTACAGCAGCTGCTTGGCACAAATTCGAAAGTAGTAAATCAATAACTACAGCTCCTTAAATTTAAAAAATACCTTCTGTTTTAATTAAAATTTGTAATCATTAAATTCCATTAAACATAAAACAAAAACTTGAGCTTTTTAATAAGTAATTCCCTAGCTAAGCACTCGCATTAGCAGGGAAGAGATGAGGAGCAGGAATGCAGAGCCCATCAGACCACTGGCCGAAGATCCTACAAAGACAATGCGACCCTCTAGGCCCGGATTCACATAGTTCCGCTGCTCCAGGTAGAAGGCTACCGCCTCCTTGTCGTTTCTCTGCAGGCGCTGTGGCGTGTGTACCCCATCCCTGATCTTGTGACCATCTCCATCGTCCAGCAGGAACTCTCCCACAATCACATTGTAGAAGGCAGTATCATTCAAGGGGCTGTAGGTGGGTACCCGACACGAGGCACAGCGCACCTGGACGGAGACAACTCGGTGACCCTCGGGCTTGGCGGCATTGAACACCACATGGAGGCCGGAAACTTGCAGGAAGCCACCGTCTGAGTCCGTGCCCATCAGGGAAGCTCCATGCTCGAGAGCCCGTCGGATAGAGCTGCCCCTCATGGTGGCCATAAAGAGATCATTGCCCCAAGGCAGCACGGAGAGGAGATCGCTGTCGGTGACGGAGCCATCGGAACGCTTCTCAATGGAGCTGCGAATGCCTGGATTTACAAAAAAATGTATTAATAAAACTAGAAATATAAATAATCCCAAAGATTCTAGGTTACCTCCGCCTTGTATAAGGGAAATGGCAGCATCTGTCCAGAAATCACCACCCTGATCCTCCATCATCCGGCTGAAGACAAAGGCGTCGGCCACCAGATTACCCAAATTGCACTCCCTGGCCCGGCACACCTCCTTCCTGCCCTCTAAGTGAACCTTTGTGTGTCCCACCACCGACTTCTCCAGGCGGGTCACATTCGGTCTGTACAGCTCCAACAGCTCGAGAAGATCAGGCTCCTGAGCCACCGAAGCATTCAGCAGAATGGGGGCACCATCAAACTCGATAAGATTCCCAGCTTCATCAAACTGGACATGAAGACGTCCCAGGTATTTGGTGTAGGCATAGGCCTGCACCACAGGCACCTCCTTGCCACTCTTCTGCTTGACCATCGTGGGATAGGGACCGTCGATGTGCTCTGCATCTGGCTGGGCTCCGTTGTAGAGGAAGGTGTTTGTGTGGCCACCAATGACGATGTCCACTTCAGGACATTTCTGGGCTATCTCCTGGTCTTTTAGGTAGCCAGAGTGACCCAAAGCGATGATAATCTTGATGCCTTGAGCCTTAAGTAACTTGGCCTCGGCACTGGAAAATACACAATTAATAGCTTCAGCATCTTGAGATGATCTTCCACTCACTTGATGGATTCCACTTCCTCTTTGAACTCCACATCCATGTTAAGTGTTAGCTTCTTGGTGTCTGGGGTTAGGTAGCCAATGACACCTATTTTGGTGCCATTGGTCTCCAGGATGGTTGAGTGTGCCAGATGCTTGGTGGCCTTCAGTTGGGGAACCTTTGTGAGGTCCAGGTTACAGGCCAAAACGGGAAAGTTAACTTCGTTGAGGAAGGGTATCAGGCCCTCGACTCGCTCATCGAACTCGTGGTTGCCCAGGGACTGGAATTCGGGAGGGGATCTGGTCTAGTAACATTCTTTGAACTTAAGAGATAAATCTTACTATGGCATCGGGTTGCAATTTGTTGAGGAAGGCACTGGCTATCTTGTCCTTGAAGATGGTGAACCAGGCTGTGCCCGTGTAGGTGTCACCTGCGTTTAGATAGAAAACGGGAAGGCCGCCCTCCTGGGCCTCCTTGCGGAATTTACGGACTCTGAAAAAAAGAGGGTTATTATTATGTGAATCAGAAGGCTCTATAAGCTTTGATCATCTCTCAGATACCCTTTAATATTAGTTCCCTAACCAAACTCACTCGTAGGCCACTCGGGCGAATCCTCCATAGCACTTGTCCGTGTGTGCATCCTCCGGGGAGCAGGAGCCACTGTTGACACTCGTCTGCTCGAACCTCGCATGCATGTCATTGTTGTGCAAGATGATGAACTCGGTGGCCACCTTGGGATTCCTGGCAATGGGATTGGCCAGACCCTGGTGGCCCAGAAGGATCACAACCAGCAGCGAGAACCAGTGCGACCGCATCTTTAGCCTAGAGAGGAATGACAATTCCATTCACAACTCGCAATAAATTCTGATAAATGTGGCGCTATAATCTTTATAGCTCTCTAATAGCTTTAATGACTTTACAGGGCTGAGGTTTATTTTTTTGCTTCACTTCCAGCCACAGTGGGTACCCACT
This sequence comes from Drosophila ogumai, assembly GCA_018904815.1. NCBI lineage: Eukaryota > Metazoa > Arthropoda > Insecta > Diptera > Drosophilidae > Drosophila > Drosophila ogumai. Next base: position 1,220 of record JAEIIJ010018542.1, on the reverse strand, counting down.
GTCTGAACAAACAGCAGATATAACAATCATTCAAGTGGCGAACAGAACTTCATGTTCCGACTATTTGCAAATGGGCTTTTCTAAGTGAACAGGTATATTTTTAACCGTCCGCAAACGATAAACATATCTTGTTTACTTTCTCTCTGAAAAATGGGATATATCCAAAGCGTCACAACAGAATCCAAGCGGGGTCGAGTGCGAAAAATAACAATACAATTAACTCGAGCAAATGAGTCGCTCCGCGTAATTAATTTGCTTATAAAGCAAAAACATATCATTTGATTCGAGTGCGAAAAACCCCCCTACAGTGGGCAGCATAATACTACGCACAGATATAAAATATATTTCCGAGTTTTCATTTACAGAATCCTTCGAAAAATTACACGTTTAGTTCCAACCAAAATAAACCAGAGAGTGCCATAAATTCCGTGAAAGCAAACAGACCCGAAATACTTGCCAGCCAAAACAAATAAAGCGAAAAACATAATTCATAAGCGTAAATTCTCAGGTATTTACACAAAAACTGATTATTCGACAAAAGTGCATTGACCAGAACGAATATGATTTAACAAAACCAAAAAGAGGGCAAAGGGAAAACGTACAACCAAGGGTGTATCTCTTGCTTATCAGAAAATAAACTTTAAAGGTGTGACTTTCTTTAGTAAGAGGTTGGAATAAAATTTGCAAAATACCTGGCACTATAAAATTACAATTTATAATAATTAAAATTTGAAATAATAAATATTTTTTATATAATAAATAAAGCAGAGCTTGGTCATGGCGTAAGACCATGAACAATGAGCTGCGATAACTTAATCCAACATTAAAAAAAAAACTAATACACTGAGTACTACATAAATACATTGCGTATATGGATACGAGCACTTTTGAATTTGTCTTTATTTTGCTTTTTTCATAACTTGAACTGCAAGGTAAAAAATGTTTACTAAAAATATAAACTTAACAGATTTCTTTACTTTTTGGATATCAATTTAAAATTCACTCAGGCCTTAAGCTGGGTAAATATTTTAATAATTAAAATGACACCTGTGCACATATAACATTGGATTTTTAAAACAGCTTGCCTCAAGTGAATTATATTAAAGCGAAGTGCATGGTTAAAAAACAAAAAACAACAAAAAAAATATATATAACAGAGTTCTTTATTTTTATACCCTTGCAGGGTATTATAATTTCAGTCAGAAGTTTGCAACGCAGTG
>JAEIIJ010018540.1:0-57222 GCA_018904815.1 Drosophila ogumai | reverse complement strand
GTCTGCCTGTAATTTTATTTCGCAGTCGAACGGGTTCCTTCACTGTGTTAATACGTAAATTGTGCTCCTACAAAGTCCCAAGTGATTTGTGCTTTGCTCGCGTTCTTTTGGACTTCACAACGTTCCAATCAACCCATAAAAATGCCCCCGAAAAGGACCAGCGCATTCATGGAATTCGTCCACGAGAGGCGTCTGACCAACCCCGAAGGTCTGGACATGTCCTTGCGTGAGGCAGTGCATCGTTCCGGTGAAATTTGGAAGGTAAGCTCCCAAGGATATGCTGGATTCGTGGGATTTCAGGCAATGTCCTTGCAGCTAAAGACCCAGGAAGAGCGCACTCCATACATCTTAAAGGCGAAGAGCTTCAACCTGCAAATTCGCCAGCATCCCGACCATCCGTTGGGAAGAATGGATCTGGCTCGAAGAGAGGCTGAGGAGCGCCGGGAAGAGATGAGGTCGGACACGGAACGGATAGTACTGGAGGCGGTGGAAAATAAAAGTAATGACAATATGGATATTTTTGTACATTTTATGCATAGTTATTATCTCGTGTTTATTAATTCGAAAATATTTCTCTCTTAGATCTTCAAGATGAGAACTTTGTGTTGGTTTCATTCAATTATTTCACAAAAACTGTGAGTGGGAATGAGTATATTCCGGCAGAGTTTGCTGCCTGCCTGTTCTCTATGAAGCTGGGAATTCTAAGCAGTTATACCACCCTGATCAACCCGGGAACTATAGAACTTGGCCAGGCGAGTGATGCGCTGCATCATTCATCCACAACTCACCGGCTTCCCTTGCCTCCGAATGCTCTGGGCGAAGGAGACTTCAAAGAGCTCTATAAGAATATCTATGGATATTTGACGAGTTGCATGGGCTGCAAGCCCGTCGTGGTCTATACCAAAAGCGAAGACATAGAAAAGGTGAAGGGATTCTTAGAGGGCTTACAACACAATAACTTTCTAAGGCGCAGAAGTATCAAAGTACTAAGCATAGAGTACCTGCTCTTCTACTTGAAGAAGCAGGTACTCCAGATCGCCGGGCTGCCTGTAAAGGATATTTGTGAAATGCATACAGATAACTACTTAAAAAACGATTACTTTCAGTTTGCTCCACAAATAGCTTGCGAGGTGAGAGATACGTGTACGAAAACTATGAAATAAATCTTAAACTTTTTCCCCATTTCTTATGGCAGCACCACGAAGAGATAGATTGTTCCAAATACTGCTCGAAGTCTTGTGTAACTCGTTGGGCATTTGGCTTTTGCCATTTCCTGTGTGATGACCTGAACATCCCCGAAAAAGCCTGGATTTGAGAAGGAGAATGAAAAGAAGTAGAATGTCTTTCTAAGCCATGTTCACCCTTATCAGCCATACAACTAAATCAATATCCCCATTATATCTTCACACAAATAAACAATTTATAAACATAATTTATATATGTATCTTGGAGTCTCACATACTTTTTTTTTTTTTTTGAGTGTTTTTGTGGGAAAGCTAGGGCCAGAGCCCGAGTCATGCCCGTCATTCATCGACGGCTGTCCATGGCTTGGCCATAAGATAGATTTGACGACGTGTTTTCCCCTGTTCGGCATGGAACATTTCGCAGCATGCTTACTGATGCGATCTTTGTTTGTGTCTCGTGCTTTGCCTTCCATCCATCCAGAGGAAAATAGCAGGACATTTCCCCCCTGCCAGTTGCCCAGTTTTTGCATTTCCCTCGCAAAATGCTTGGAAAATGTGCACAATTTTCACATCCGGTGTCACATTCGATTCAATTGAGATTTACCTGAACGTGACTAAAATACGCAAATTAAAAACGCTCCACGTTCCAGAATCTGACTGAGTGTGTGTGCAGGTTACCATGTTAACAACATTTACCCAGCTCTATAGCCGAGATTTTTTATGTTGGGGCTTCGCCTTTTTGGGGTTTTGTGAAGGGGAAATCTTGTGTGAATTTTTTCTGGGTGTCTGCTGCCGGCTGGTTGTTATCATTTGAATAAATTGCCGCTAGACGGAGCAGATGATTGGATAATGCTGATCCGTTTAGGCAATGAATTAATCAAATGCCGGCTTTTTCATATCCCACTGGATGTGTGGGTACTGATAATCTCCTCTACTAGATGCTGCGAACTTAATTAAACAACTAATTGCAATTTTAGCGCGGCTCAGAATGCAATTAACCATCATTGATTGGCTGGCCAACCGCCAAAAAGTAGCCAGCAAATAATGCAAAATAATTTAAACAATTTCCCCGACAAGGCGAAATGATGTGAAAAGTCAATGCCGCAGGCCAGCGCATGAATCGATTAATGCCAGAGTGTTGTGTAAATAAAATCACCAAATAAAATGCGCGGCCAACAAAACCTAGTCAACTATATATAATATTTATTTGTTTCCCCATATTTGCTGGCATTTTAAAGTCACTATTTAAGCGCAGTATGGTTTTTCCGTGAGCTTTTGCAGCGGTTTTTTGGGGAAACACGCGTGAGTGGCCTTTGTTTTGGGTTCGTTGGGGAATTTGCAACGCATCGCCAGCTGAATAATCGCATTAAAAAGGGGAAACATTTTTGAAAAAAAATATGCAGACCATAGAATTTCGTAGGTTTAATTTTTCTACTGGAAAATAATGCTAGAAGAAACTTTAGGGTTTATTTTATAGCTCAGCCCAAAATACCCTTTAGTAGCCCTTAAAAATCACTAAATTATAGTTTAACTCCTCAATTCGGTCTTGGGGCTGTGCCCTTTAATGGCGCCAACTTCAAAGTGACAATAATTTGGCCATTAAGCCGCGAACTGAGACAAGACATCACCCTACCCCACCCCGAAGTCTGCTCATTAAATTGGCTTGTCATTTAATTGTTCTTCTTCTGGCTTTCATGGCCACGCATCAAAGGAGCTGGCCCTCTGCCTTCCAGCTTCTTTTTTCTTCTTGCAGTTTTTGGTGCATTGCCAATTGTCATAATGGCCGAGACGGCGCTGGCCAAGCTGGCAATTATGAGTTAAGAGTTAAGAGGAATCACTCCGCCAGACCAGACCAGCCCGACCAGGCTGGGCCCATTAAAAAAAGAAATGAGCAGGCCGGAGACGCACACAAAGTTTCTTCTGTCGAGAATGGGGGCCATAAAATTAGTCGTGGCCAGGAAAGTGCATTTGCTTGTGGCCAAAAGGAGGGGTGATGGGCTGCAATGCTAGCGGGTGGAAGGACAACTGGAGCACAGTGATTAGAAATTGAAATAAATTGGTAAGATAGGCTATAAAGTATCAAAGGGAATTCCTTTTGGAATTTAAAAGATAATATTCTTGGTGTTTCTTTCAAGAAATTTGGCTTAAAGGAAATGTAAACATAATTATGATATATACATTTTAAAATTAAATAAAATAATAAATTAAATAAATATATTTATATTATACCTATATATGCATACCTATTACGTCTCCCTTTAGGAAATACATGTTTATATATTTAAAAAAATAAAAATAAATTAGAAATTTTATTAAAAATAAATTTGTATATATGTACTTCAATTATTAAAAAAATACTTATGCTTTTATTTGTAATTCAATTTTGTAATATACTCCTTAAGATACCTCTTACCTATAAAATTAACCTCCCATCTTCCGTTTATTTTTCTTTCTCTCGATAATTTACTTTTGACATTTGTCATATTTCAACCCACTGTGCGGCCACCGCAAAGCTTCAGAAATTGCTGCACATCGTCCGCATCTCGTAAACGCTCAAATGGAATGGAACGGAATGGACAATTTAAATGCAGCATTGGGCTATTGACACGCCCCCTCAATGGGCTGCCAACGGAGGCCACTTGAGGAGGGCGGCAGAGGACTCACAGGGGGGATGGTGAAAGGGCTTAAAAGCCGGTCAGAAGAGATGATGGAAAAAGGGGGAAAAGTGCGTGATTTAAAATGGTTTTTAAGAGCAGAACAGAGCAGAGAGAGAGACTTCCAGGGGAGATATATGCGCTAAATGATGACGGTCATATGTCAAACAGTTAACTAGACCGTAAAGCAAAGAAGTGCAGCTCTTACAGGTTTCAAAATGAGAGCAGGGGAAAAATCCCCCCTGACAGTTAAATGATGCAAATCTAAAATCTGTTTAAAATTATGCCACCCCTCCTACAGGAGTGAGAAAAATGTTTGGCAAACACACACAGGAAACTTTTACAATCTGTCAGATACTAAAGCTGCAACTTCAATCAAGCCGGACAAGTTAATTGAATTTTGCCACACATCTCAAAAACTTTACACGCATGCAGCAGTGAGAAAATAAATTGTTTTTACCAGTTTGAAAAATATAAAGTAAGGGGAAAAATATTTCAATGAAATATCAGTTAGATTTTTTACAAAATGTGCTTTCTTTAAACCTTAAAAATTAAGTTAAACTGTTTAAAAGCATTTGTAAAGTTCTCTTTGCTACATTTTCATTAGATTTTTCCCTTCAGTGTACACTTTCTGCCACATTTTGCAGTCACCGCAAAATGAACATGTTCATTTTATTTTGAATTTGTTTTCAAGTGTTTTCGAAAAATGTTTGACACTGAGTTAGAGGGGCTTGAGCATTTTGCATATCTCTGATATTTTGCATATTGCTCCGGAGGAGAGCCAGAGAAACTTTTTGACTTTCTGCCACAGCAACTGTATTTCAAGTGACAGTTTCCGGACAGTTTTCCAGGGGGCGGCAAGGACGTGTCATGAATTCATTTTGCATTTTGCATTTTGCATACATTGCCAGTCAGGGATCAAATTTGCTTTGCCATCATCATGGGCACACACCCTCGCAAATCACTCTTTCTGTCTGTCAACGAAATCATATTTCAATTAATGTTCGAAAGCAGAAAATTGAACACCCGTAATAAACGAATTGATTACACAGACCCTCTCACAGGGTGTATATTTCGGTTTGGCAACTACAATTTGCCACTGATTGGCCCTGCAGAATGGGCTGTCCCTCGAAAATAGTGGCGTTCGGTCGCCCTCAATATCACATTTCCAATCTATTAACAGACACAGGACTCAGCAGGAAAAAAGGAGTCGGAAGGCTTGATTAAAAACACCTCCCAGTCCTGCCATCGAATCCATCGGATAACGCGTGAAAAAGTAGCGACAGCCGTTGTCCCGTCACAGGTTAATTTCGCATGCAAATAATGTCACGTGTTGTGTCGCATTCGCTGAATGAACTTGATTAAAATTCAATGCGACGTTAATTAAATTTACCCAATGCAATTGCCAGTCACTTTTTCCGTCGCTCCGGTGGCGTAATTTAAAGAAGTTCGCCTTAAAGCTCTTAAATTTAAAAATTCACAAAAGGCTTTGGATAGTAAAATAACCACCATGACTTTGGTCCTTGTTAAGTTGGGTACAAAAGTTTATTGATGCATTGTTTTTATTTATTCTCTTTTCTAATTTACATATTTGTTAAAGGAGACAAACAAGTTTATTTACTTCAACTCTGTAAGAATATCATTTAAATAAATATACTCGGACTTCAGGTGCACCGGAACCTTTCAGGATCGCAGGCTATCGATTATAAAATAAGCTTTTAAATAATTTATTTTTAAATAAATAATATGGTTTGCTTACCATAAGGTGGCATGGTAATGCAAAGAAATACAACAAATGTACACAACTGGACAACCCACTTCATGGTGATCTTGGCGACAACTATTTTTCAATTTGTATAGTCATAAACCAAGTAAACTTGAAACCACAGTTCAGATTTGATCTGTAACTAATCACTAAACATTTGCATCTAACTAAAATTATCATGCATATTTATAGTTCAGAATTGATCTGTAACTAAACTTTAAATATCTATAGCTAATAAAATTATTCTGGTTGTCCTTCACAACAAAAACCATCAGAAGTGTTCTTGTATTTCCTAGGAAAACCCCGGTGTTCATTCTGTTTTTATTGCCAGGCTGCAAGGCCACCGCCTTGTCGGTAAGCCACCTCTCACCTTAGCCTTGGTGCACGGGTCGTATGAGCAATCGGCACATAAATTACCCGGCTAACTTTGCTGCAAGGACTCCCCGGGCCCGGAATTCCGGTGCATTGTGTGGCTTCCAGAGTCGCCGCCAAGTCTAGACAAAGCAATCATAAATAATTTCTGCATAAAGACATAATAATTTGCCTCAACTCTTTGCTACCTCTGGAGGGTATTTCTTTTCCTGTCCAAATATTTTGTTATTAAATGAAATTGCAATGTTTGCTGCTGACCACTTTGGCGGTGGTTGCTCCTGGCGGTTGGGGTGCTGCTCATTATGATTGCAACCAGGGATATTCCCCATCATCAGCATCGGTTTCGTATCCCTCCGCATTCTGTATCCTGTGTGCTCTCCTGCTCGTCTGGGAATTTCATTTCTGGGCAGTGGCTGTGCTGTGGGGCGCTTTTCACTTTTGCGTTTTGTGTTAAACGTTTTTATGAATTGTTTGTCCGTCTGCTGGTCCTGCTGTTGTTGTTGTTGCTGTTCTCGTTGCCATTGTTGTTGGTCTTGGTATTGTTATTATGCGGTCAGGGGCTGAAACTAGCTGTGGGCCAAAGGTCAGGAGGAAGCAGGGGGTGTGAGAGCGGTCAACAATGCGTAGCTGGTTGGATATACACTACCTTCTGGGGGGAGAGTATTGATTTTATCATAAGTTTTGATATAAAAGCAGTTTAAAAACTTATTACTTGAATACATCAATCAAGGATATTATTATTTTTGAATTAAATTAAATTATTGAAATAATAAAATATTAATAATAATATTAATAGAAGCCTATTTCTTTTGTTTTGATAAATTTCTAAAATAATATTTTAAAATTTACGATATATTTTTTTTATTTTCAAAGAGTATCCTTTCTTTCATAGGTCCTTTTAACAACCTTTTCCCCCTGCTTTTCCGGACTACGCTCTGGGACCCAGTTGGCCATGTTTGTTTGGTGCTGGACAACGCAGCCATTTAATGAAATTTTAAACATTTTTGTGTTCTAATAATGAAATGCTTATGGTCGGTCTGCTCGTGGCCAAGGACGTGGGTTTCCCTACTCCACTCAACTCTACCCCAATTATAGCTTCAAGGAATTGAATTGCCAGGAAAAGCAAAGTGAGAAAATTGCCGGTGAGTTGTGGAAAAGTAACTCGACCGAACTGAAGAGAACTCGTTAAAAGTTAGGTGGAACGAAAGTGTTTTGGTGAAAGGTTTGCCATAAATAATGCTCTGCTCAATATTAACAAGCCACGGCGACGGTGACGGTGATGACGATGGCGACTTAAAAGTTTAGCGTTCTGCCATAAACAAAGTGCCAGACACCTTTCAGACCCCGTTTAGCCCCTGCAAACAGTTATTTCGCTGATGTTTTCAAGTTGTCAACAGTTTGTTGATGTTGCACTAGAAAAAAATAAATCTAGGTATATAGTAAAATAATGTATTAACAATAAATAATTTATTTGCTTTGATAAATTAATATATAAGCTAGAAATTAATCTCTCCTTTCTACAAAAAAAATACCTCCTTTTTATTCCCTGTGCAAGCCACAAAAGGCGACATAAATAATCAAAGGCGAAAAGCTTTTCCGAAAGGCAAATGGAAAATGGCAAAATAATTTCCACTAAAAGGTCGTGATGTTGTTATACTCCACAGCCTCCCCCGTGAAGTTGCCGCGATTGTCGCCGCGGGCATTCGTCTTTCATATCCGGACTCGAGCTTCCGTTTACGAAAAGGGAAATTGATTTTGGCCCCGGCTTAGGTTGGGATGACGGGGCAAAACCATTCAAAATGTTAATTAAGTGTCTAGTTTAAGAGCGGCGCCCCAGAGTTGGCTATGAAATATTAAGCAGGCCGCCAGCTCATCACAGAGGATATTCGCTTTCGACTCAAGGACAGGCTCTAGTAACCTGAATAGGGCTCTATGTAAAAGTACGACATATATATAAAGATATAGTATGTATCCCACCCACATATGTGCGCGAGTAGTTAATTAACTGGTGTTGAAACTTGGCAAACACACAGGCACACACCCCCAACGATAACGGTTGAAAAATGTGACTTAATGAAGTGCGAAATATGTGTAGATTTCTATGGGGTAATGAGGCAGCATCTAGCATATCTGATGCGGTCTCTGTGTGCGATGTCATAACATCCTTGTGGCTCATATCGGGCGGGCAGGGGATATCCTGCTTTAAGGCTGACTGAGTGCTTTAAGTGGGTTTGACAAGGCAGAGTTCTAGGACTACATATTGCTAAGAAAAACTCTTTAAAAATGTATTTCTTAGGTGCAGAGATCAAGAATAATATTCTTTAAATTAAATTAAAATTAAACTAAATTAGACTTAATATTAAAATCGTGCTTTTGGGGAGTTCATCAAAGCCTTTTACTTTTGTTTAGATGAATAACTAGAATGTTATTTTACAATTGAATATATTAAAAAAAAAAAAAAAGAAATCTTTATTAGACTTGGACTTTTCTCTTTAACTTATTCTAGAGTTTTCACTATCAACTTTTTTTCCAGGGTATCCTAAAGCTTTTATGGCTCTCATACACAATTTTCCCTCTTGGTTGTCATGTCTCTGTTGTTTGTTTTTCTTATTTTTGGGCATCGCCACTGTTGCTGCTCCACTCGCCCCCAAATCGAAGCTATAAAAGTAATTAAGATAACGACTTTTGTGCCATCCCCAACCCCCGATCACTGGATGATATGTATCGTGTATTTGCTTTATAGCCAGAGTTTTACAATATTTCCTTTTGGCTCAATGCCCTCGAAGCATCCCCCCTCCCCCCTGTTTCGCTCTTTTCCAGCCTTCGAGCATCCTGTTGTTTGTGCAATTTTCTTGAAATTTCATTTCTTAACTTTTGCCGGCGGCCTTTGAGACTGTAAATCATGTGAGGCAACCATAAAGGGGGGTGTGGGAGTAGTCAATGCCATGTGTTACTGTTGCTTTGAGGAGGAGGACAAGGAGGATGCTGCTCCTTTCCACTAATTGTTTGCCTGGCCACAGGAGGCAAAAAACTGGCAGCTGCTGCTGGATGGAGCCGAGAACATATCGATTAATTAACAAAATTAAAAGATAAAAGTTTAGAGCCCAGGCACATGTCATAAGGCATGTGTGCGAGGAAGTGGATTTTGATTTATTTCAACGGCAACAAAGGGAAACGGACAATTATTTTTGGGGATGCAAATCGTGAAAGCCTCATTATCGCTTAAAGATAATATTTCGCCAGCAATCAGGGGTGGCATTATAATTAATTAATTCGGAGAAAACTCTTGCCAGAAACCATACGAAATTCAAGTTGAGAAGGCAATGTTTGCCCAGCAATTAGAAAAGGAATTTAAATTCAGAAAGCTTTGCTGAAAATCATATTATAAGAGGATTATTATATATGAGGGAGTATGTCAAGTAGAAATTGAACAACTTAAATGGGAAAATGAATTCTGTAGAAAATCAAGTTAGAAAGGGAATTAATTAAGATGTATAAACTTCTTGAAATTGGAATTGGTAAAGCAATTACAATGAATTATGAGTAAACTTGAAGTAAAGCTAACCTCTCAGTATGTTATTTAATTATAAATTTTAATAAAAATAAAAAACTGGTGCTTAAAGTTAAATTGTATATTTAACCTTTCAATAAAACACAATTTCATTATAATTGTTTATTCATTTAAATACTAAAGTGCTTTCCACAAAAAAGCCTTTACAATTTAGGTCAATTATCTCTTTAATTGCTTCTGTTTGTTTTCCTAAATAGCCAGAGAGTTGGGGTAATTATTGTGACACAAGCAGCAATTGTTTACAAGTCAATATTTACACAAAACCCGTACAATAAATGTGCAAATATATGGAATTAATTTCAAGGAATTTCTTAAAGTAATTTCCCTGCCCTCGTTTGCTGCATTAAATATGCACTTGGGCGAGTGCCAACTGATTTTCTGTTTTCTACAGTTTGTGTGCCACAAAGCCACCCACTTCCCCCTCTAAAAAAATCTAAAAAAAAAGAAAGGAAAGAAGGGAAAACCCTGCGTTCCATACCCTTTATATGGCCCTGGGGCAGCTAAACAATTGAATGCACTTTGCACTGCTTGTTGCATACTTTCTGGCTTTGCTGTCGTCGCAGGATCACGTAGTTGGGACGGGACAGGATAAGGATAAGGCTAAGTCGGGCAGTCAGTCAGCCACAGGCGCTGCGTTATCCCTTTTCCTTGTGCGTGCCCCTGCTGACACAATTTTTTACACTTCTTTCTGGGACTTACATCATACTCGGGTCACGGCTCGTTGGACACTCGAGTGCCACATAATTTCCGCCATACTGCTAGAAGCTGGTGGTCTCACAAGAGGCACTTAAAAAAAGGAGTAATTTATTATATAAACTTATGATTAATATTATAAACTAATTTAGGGAAACTCATAAATGTTTCTCTATTCAAATTTCATAATTTATATTCCAAACAAACCACATCTCTTAATAAGAAACTAATTCAAATTTTATTCTTATTTCAAGTCTGAAAATTCCCTTATTTTCCCCAGTGCACTCTTCTATATTCTAGCTCTCCGTCTTGCCTTGTTCTGATTGCATTACCAACGACTGGAAGTTCGAAGCTGTGCCTGATTGAATTTTCTCCTCAGCTGGCCACTATTTTCCATCATTATCGGGGCAGCCAAAGGATGTGGATGGGGATAGGGACAGGGATGCGGCTGTAGATGTGGATCTGTGGGATCTGCTTTAAGCGCATTAAGAGGCAAACGCAGGCCACTGCAGAATGTCGAATCGGAAATGCGTGCTAATTAAAAGGCAAAACATTTATGCAATGCCAGACTGCCGGCATCCGGAGCAACAAAAGGCGCACAAAGGCACCGGCGGCCGTCATGGCAACACATGCTCCCAGCTACCCGTACATTTTCCCTTTTTCCCTGAATAAATCCCATATAAACAGAAGATAATCCAGGCAACATCATTGCAAATGCCATTCATCGCTGGGGGTCCGTCCTGTCCTGCTTTCCTGCTGTTGCTCCTCTCGTTCTCTGTCCCTCAGCTCCTTTGAATCTATCTCTTCTGTGCATCCTGAATGATTGACCATTCATGGATGCACTCGTCCTCGATTATTGATTTTCCCCCAGGATTCCCGATTTCGATTCCGATTCGGATTTGAGTTCGGGTTTGGGGTATTCAAATAGAGGAGCTGTTTTTGTAATTAGCTGCGGGTTAAATAAGGTGGGAAAAGGTGGCTGAGGCTGTGAATAGGGCCAAATGAATGGTTGGTTAATGAGGTGGGTCCAAAGGCAATGTAATCAAATTGCAGGGATCAAAGGAGTTGCCATTCAAACTGTCAGGATAAACAAATTATAAATTGTGTACTCATAGAAGAAATTTTAAGTGTGCTGAAGAGACTATAAAATACAAGAAAGGTTAAATAAATATTTAAAAAATAAAAATATGTTCTTTGGGGTAAAAAAGCTTGGAATATTGTTAATGTTATATTTTATTTAGTGAATATTTAACTATTTAATTCGTAAAACCCCCTACACATAAATATAAAGTTGCAGAATATTTTTAAATATTAAATTCTATTTTAAAAATCTTAAAATAAACCAAAGCTCAATAAGCACTTTAATTTTATCCTCACTTTCCAATTTAAATTCTATAAAATTGTAAATTGTTTTGTTTAGCTGTTTAACCCCAGACTAATTTCCATTTAATTAATTTACCTACCGCATGGACCCATTGTTTGCTTTTACTTTTTCCCCGGACACCATTTTCGGATGCTTACTCTGGAGTTATTGCAACCATTTCGTAATTAGTGAGGCATACACACAAATGAAAATGAAATTCACAGGGCGACACACACACTCGCTCCTTTTCCAACTGTCAGCATTGAAAAGCTAAACAAACGGGTGTAAAAATTATGCAAACAGTTCAAGTGAAAGGTGGGGAATAGAAATAAATGAAAAAGGTAGCATACATTGCAGATGAAAGCGCTTCATTAGCGAGAATGCTGCATGTTTATTTTTCATATATGCCTGGACATAGAGAGCTACAGCATAATTTTTTACTTTAAATGGGAATTTCATTACTTGAAACTGGGAAAACATCCAAAGGGACAAGGGTCTAGGAACTCAAGATTAATACAAACTGAGGTCTGCTTATAGGACACAATAATATTATATATACATATCATTCTCATCGGAAATTTTGTGTTCCATCTTTGAAAAAAAATTTCATTAAAATATTCCCACATTTCTCGGTCTCTCCATTTTCCAGCCAATTAACGATTTAAATCGAAATGTACCGATAACCGGTTATATAAATAAATATATAAATAAATAAACTAAGGGCAACCCAATCCCAGTGCCTTAATTTATTGTCATAATTATAACATTTTCCATTTAAAGTTATTGTATTCATTTCGATTCGCTTATTAATGATGTAACGTTATTAATGCTGTCAGCATTTCCATTTATTTGTAATTTGTTTGCAAATGTTTTTACCCCGGACTCTCGTTATTGTTAATGGCCTTTTGTTTTTCGCCCCTGGGGTTATGACCGTCTGCCCGCCTGTCCGAGTGCTGTCAGTGCGAATATTTGTAGTTTATATTGAAATATATATTTTATTCACTTGCCTGCCAATTGTTTGCCTCTTTATTTGGCTTGAGCCAACAATATCGAATATCATTTGCAGTCGTTGAAAAACTGGTTCGCTTTTTCCCAGCGGTTAACCCGGAAATTATTTAGCGGTCTTGTTGACATTTGGGAATATTGGTGGACAGATACTGGGTATGTTTTATATTAAAACGGGATTAATTAAGTTTGGTTTTCATATTTCTTTAAATTTATATTTTTTTTTAAGGCTTCCTTGCACTTTTAATTGATGCCTGCTTTTGGGGATTGCTATGCAGCGAGGTTGTTGTGAAAAATAAAAGCATACTTTTTGTCTTTTTCTGTATGTTTTCTCTTTTACCTCTTGTAAATAGTATATAGTTTTTACATGGATAACACGTGAGCTGGTAAGATGTGTGCTTAATTTATTTAGATAGAAATTTTAAACAATTTGTTACAGTTTAAATATGTACTAAGGCAACAAGTTTACTTGGTTTATGACTATTCAAATTGAAAAACAGTTGTACCCAAGATCGCTATGAAGTGTGTTGTCCTATTTTGTACATTTGTTATGTGGCTTAGTGTTGCCATGGGATCACCTCCTAGTAAGTATAACATATTATTTAAATTATTATTAATTAAAAATTAATCATATTATCTGTATAGAGTGCGTAGACGCCAATGGGAATCCCACTCAGTGCCCGAGAATTAAAAGCTGTCCCCCTGCAATATGCGATTTACATCCTTTCCCTCTTTAGGGTTAAAAACAAGAATAACAATAATTATGTTTCTTTATGTATGTATATGAATCATAAAAGATCATTTTAAAAATGTATATATTTGCTGTATTTACTTATAAACCTTGTGGGTTAAACTAGTTAACCTTGGAAGAATATATCTGGCATATAAAATGGAAAAAACTATGCTTAATTTACTTAGATACAAATGTTAAACAATTAGTTATAGTTAAAATATGTACAATAGTTTAGAGATGACTTTGGAGTAAAAATTAAACCCCAATGGTGATTGTAACACAGGTATAGGTATGTAAGATATCTAATGTATAGTATTTTAATGTTATGTAAATAGTTTTTATTATTTTTTCTTATAGATCGGGGTCCTGGTCGTCCTTCAATATGGATTTCTGAATAGCTGACTTAGAATTGTGTATTCAATACACTTGATTTTTATTTTTTGTAAATAAAAAAAAAGGCATTAAAAAACGATTTTATTTAAAATTACAGGATCTGGGTGATTGGTTGTTATTTTATTACCCTAAACCTTTTGTACATTTTTAAAATTAAAATTAAAATTATAATACCCTGCAGGGGTATACAAGAAATAAAAAAAAAAGTGGAAAAAAAAACTTGGAAAAATAAATGTGGTAAGTGATATTTAAATTAAGTGTGCTAATCTTAATTAGATACGATTATTGCATGGATAAGTGTTTCGGAGTAAAAAATCAATCGTTACAGGGCAGCTGAAAAGTAAATTCCCCTCCGAATTTATATCACTCGATAACAATTAGCTAATCTCTCTGTGGAGCACCATAACTTATTCAATTGGCTGTAATGTCATCACTTAACCATGCTGAAAGGCACTCCCCACCACCATCAACCCGTCACTGCTGTAAACTAACTAAATGTAAGCACTGTAATTATTTATGCCACCAAAAGAGTGTTGCCAGCAACATGTTGCCGGTCGCATTGCGTCGAGTGTTCCACGAGCCGCACTTGAAAAATTAATGAGAGCCACTCGAATCGCTAATCACATGTAAGTGAAGCCTGTTCCCTCGCCAGGACAACCCTCCACCAGGATGCCCTCGGGGGCAGGCAGGAAGTGCATCGATTGACGGGGCGTGGACACAATAATAAACTCGAGGGTTGCGTTTTTGCAGAATTCCTTTGTTCGATTTTTATTCGTAATAGAAAACTTATACCTCTACACAATATATGTCGCTTAGTCGGTAGTGGCCCTATGATGATAGCTAACAACTAGGACCGAGGGTTGCTCGGCCATATCACAACGTACTTAGACATAGAAAAACAAATCCCTAATTTCACCTATCGTTCCCTTTGCAGTTCGATATTACTTAGCCCGCCCCGGTAGACCCCGCTTATTGACTAACTCCTATATCTCGATGCTCCTGGCCTGCAGGCTCTTCAGGATGCCCAGCAGCTGCAGGGACTCCAGTGGCTCAAAGTCATCGGCATAGCGCACTGACGGCGGCTTCACTACATGACGCTCTCGGGGCATGTCCAGGGTCAGCGGCAGCTGCTCCGCCATCACAGAATGGTGGGTGATGAGGGCCTTCAGGCTGGTGAACTGCTTCTTGGCTCCCTTCAGGCGGTACATCTGATTCCGGGTCGACTGCACCGGGTAGGTCTTGACCTTGTTGCTCCTCTCCAGGCGCAGGAGAAGCTCAAAGTGCCGCGGAGTGCTGCGACGCAGAAGGAAGCTGCCGGGCGTGGCCTGTTGTAGGTGATCCATCGCTGCCTTGGCCGTAATCCTGGGCTGATACCAGGCACACTGCAGCAACTCCGGCTCCTCGTCATCGTCATCCTCGTCGGAGTTTTGGTTGGCGTTGCTGTATCGAGGCAGCGGTGTCCTGTGGCGTTTGCTAATGGAACTCGACGAGTTCTCGGCTAGCAACTGACAGCAGTCGGAGATTCCGGCATCAGAGTCCTCTTGGTCATCTTCCTCCTCCTCTGGATTGGAGTCACTGCTTGGGTGACTGCTCTGCCAGCAGTTGAGTGAGAGCAGGGACTTTTGGGGCGATCTCTTGGGCGTGGCTGGGCTACTGCTTTCCGAGCTGCCGGATGTGGAGCTGCAGCTGCAATCCGCATCGCGTTCCTCCTCCTCTTCTTCCTCCGCGTCGGCTTGGTACGAGGAGTCGAGAAGGTCCTGCTAAAAAGAAAAGGAGAAGAACTCATTAAAATAATATTCAAAAGGAGTTCTCAAAGTCACGGTCCGGGCAATTATGAGAGAACCACAATATTTAACCAAAAATGTTTCAGTTCATCATCATATTAATTTCCCTGAACCCTTTGTGAGAGAAATTTATGCTTAAAGATATCGTATCTATAAATACACACCTCATCATAATCGCTGGTGGCTTCCTCGCTCAGGATCTCCCTCTCCTTGTGCGAGGGCTGGGCGAACAGTTTGCGCTGCAGAAAGTTCTTCATGCTGTCGTAGACCTTGTGCGTGCGACTCTGGTTTGGTTCTTGTTCGGCGGCGGTTGGGAACTGCAGCTTGTGGCTCCATTGTTGGCACTTCTTGAAGGTAAGGTCCTCATTGTACTGGCCATAGATGTCCGAGTATCCTGGACATTTGATGGCATTGCGTAGCTGAACAAAACAGGGACAATTTTTGTGTTAGTTTTGGTTTTGGGAAATTTGTAAAAAGTGTCCCTATAAATCTTATCTCAGACCCGGGGAATCCCATTTCACGCGAAGGACGAAGGACGTTCTTATGCAATACAGCCACACAGATAACAGACACACACACACGCTCTCAGAGCTGGCCCATTATCCTGGCTTTGTTCTGCTCTTTCCCTTTGTTAGGCCAATCTCATTCCAGACCCGACTTCTCTTCCTCCTGCTCCTTTCTCAGCTAATGCTTTTGGGTCACTGCTGCTGTGATATCCTTGTAATGCGCTTGCTCTACTTGTTCATTGTTGTACAATTTGCCAGCGCGTTGTTTTCCCTGCTCGTATTTGCCTTTCATTTCGCCCATAAAATATTCATATGCAGCTTCTGTAGATGGTTGCTTTTTTTCAACACCTATTTCTGTCACCTTTAAAATATTTAAATAAGTCCTGATTTTGGTGGGTAGAATTTAACACTTTTGAAGAGGATCTTTGCTTCAAAATTAGTTGATTTTTCAAGTTTAGTTAGTTTCTGTAGATGAGGTTTCTTTACTATTCTTTCTTTTGAACCATTTATTATTTAATATTTATGTTTAATTAATTATTATTATTATTATTAATATTTTTCCTGCTATTTTATCCTGTAGCGATGAGGTGCATCCTGCTGCTTTTTGAGTGCAGCAAATTCCCTGCAATTCCCATTGATTTTGCACACACACAACCCCTGCTTGTTTGTGGAAAAGGATAACCCCCAGGATCCTCTGGCACGCACAAGCACTCCAGTGAGCAATGCCGAAAATAATGAGCATTCAATGGAAAATGGACAAAGGAACCAGGTAGAGCTCTCTCTGACCAAATTGAATTTGATGGGTAGTGGCTGGGGGCGTCATAATTCAACACATTCCATAAATTAGAGTTTGGCGGGGAAGGAAAACAAAGGAAGTGCAGACGCAGAACTTCCGTTGCAGCAACCCAACCCACTCCCACTGATTTGCATTAACAATTGAAAATCTTGTTTATATATACGACCCACCGACTGTTGCTACATCTTGTTGGCCACTGACCATTAATTCAAAGCCAACGAGCCGTGGTCGAAAGAGTTTTCTTTGATGTGGTGGCCACGCAGCACGCATAAATCTGGGGGGGAAAAGAAAAGGCGGCGTGAAAATGCCCCAAAGTGTACCTTTTATCGGCTTAAATCAAACACAATGGGCCAACAAGCGTTTAATGGCTACATGGGTTTTAATTTATGCACAGCCAGCAAAGAAAAAAAAAATTAAAGAGGAATCAACAGTAATTTCAATGATAATGGAGCCCCGAAAAATCCCAAATCCAGTCAAATCCAAGCATACGGTAGTGACCCAAAAGGTGTCTGCGTTGCTCTTGGCCCTGTTCTTTTGATGGCGTGACTGCTAATGCAATAATCATGGGCCTCCATTTTGGGCTCTCTCTCTCTCTATATATATATATAGACCTTTTATTCTGATATATTCTGATCCTGCCCTGCGGAAAGGTTGAGCTCTAATTGATGATGAAACAGCACCCCAGAGCTGGCTCTTTGTTAGGCCTGCGAGGTGTTAGCATATTTTCGTAATCAAAATGTGTTACAATAAAAACTCAGGTAACTCGGGTACCTTCGACAGCTGACAGACAGACAGACACAAGAGTGGAGAGAAGGTGTGCAGCAGACCCTTCGGGGGAAAGAGGTCTGTTCTCTGTCTTATAAAAACAGTTGTTAAATTTTCATTTATTGTGCATTTAGAGCGCGGGTGGAGGAGGGCACAGAAATTAGTTGAAGTGCCCGGAGTGAGTTGATGAATTTATTGAAATATATTTTCCTTTGTGCGCCACTTGAGGTCCCTGTATCGACATATGCCTGAATTTTCGAGAGCTGGAAATGGAAAATTCAAGCAGCTGCTTGAGAGGAAACCACCCCACCACAAGCTTCCACCTTGGGAACAGTGGTTACTCGTTCATGGCTTTTAAATTGCAACCGCAATAATAATAATAATACTGAACCTTAAACACAAATTGGGCAATTTCGGAGACAGCTGTGCTGGCCAAATAAAAGTCTGTTAGCCACCCTCTCTAAATATCAATGAAATTTTAAAAAATTCCTTCAGACATTTTCGGAACAAGAATTAGTAATATTTCTTTGGGCTTTTGAATATATATCGCTTTTAGTTCCAGCTAATTTGACAGCAGAAACGCTAGTCAAAGTGATCCCAGCACGGACACACGTGTCGGGGCTTTCAAAATGTCAGAGATACATGGACTTGCGAGTAGTTTATGACATTTTTTAAAACACGTCCCGCACACACACACACGTCTCTCCTCCCCCTTAAGTTTTCCCTCTTTTTTTGGGGGCCTCGTAAAATGATTTTCTCACTAATTTAGTTTTATATGCCTGGAAAAATGTTTATAGTTTCAGCTTTTTTCGGTGAGTTTTGTAAATTCTGTTTTATTGCAATTAACTTTTGGAAAATCCTTTGTTTAGACACATGTGGCGTGTGGCATTGACTCGGCTCTGGCTTTTTTATGGCCGCCTCTGTGGCATTTTTATAGGTGTAAAAAATTGGGTCACATAAAAAGTTATTGAAATGTGAAACGAATTGAGTTGTTTCTGGGATATGCGTTTTTATGCGTGTTTAAAAAACCATTTTGATGGGTTTATTAAATGCAAATGAAAATTGTTGAAATTTTAATTGTATTTTATGGGGTTTCTCCTTTTTTTTTTATGTGGGCCAGTCTCTCGGAACTTGAGGAATTTATCACTGGCGAACAATTTAATTAGAGAGATACGAGAGACTCTCTGAAAAGTTTTTCCCTCAGCAGGAGGAGAGTGAAGGGTGAGCCGGAAGACCAGTAAATAGTTTTCCCCGAGTCTAGTCTAGTCTAATGCACACAAATCCTCGCCGGGAAGCCATATGAAACTCAAACACGGACAACGTGCTGGTGATAACGATGATGTTGGCTAGCCCCTCTCCTCGCCCAGACTAAACCAGAACCAAAAACTATTTGTAGTCGGAAAAAGCAAAAGGGTTGGGGCGGAAAAACCAAAGGAAAAAAAAGAATATAGAAAGAAACAAATACTGGCACATAGAGAGAGATCCCGTTGAAAGCTTTTTTGCATATTTGCATTACATTTTCATGGCGTGGCATGCGAAGAGGGGCGAAATTTATATCGAGTCGAGCGTAAAAATAACAATGCAGACAGTTGATGGTCGAGGCGGCAGACGGCATGAAAATAAGTGAAATTGTTGTTTACTCAAAAGGCGAGCAGCAGGGCCCCAAAATATGGAGCATAAATTACGGCCATGCATGCCATGCCATTTAATTATGCTCATCAATTGTCCCGGCTGCAGATTGCAGATTATATATACATATATTGTACAGTGCGGTTTCCCCCGATAAATCTTCGGTTTAGTCAACGAGAGGCCTCGTCCCTGCCCTGTGAATTCCTAATTAAATGCACTTAAAAGCGCTGCAATTAATTTTCTATCCTTAGAATAGCCAGCCCCCGAAAATCAAAGAGCCTCCACACCATGTAGATACATGTGTAGAACACGAACACGGCCACATGGACATTAATCACTGCCCTTGAAAGGGAGGCTGCTGCTGGGAGCTCTCCGCTGGAGAAAAGTGCATTAAAATGCCTACGAATTTTAAATGCCTCAGCTCATTGCTGCTAATCGTCGCCAGCAGTTGATTTAATTTTAGCTGCGCATCTCATCGAGAATTATGAGGCCCATCAAAAGGGGATCTCTGCCCTGCCTCTAACAGTCGAGGAAATCCACTTAGACGGGGCGTTGAAGGCACCAGAGCATGGCACCACGAGAGGAAAATGCTTTCAGGCCTTTCTGGCTTTTCAAAATCAGAAATTGCCTGTATGCATTGTCTAGGCAAGTGCAGTTTATGCGGAAATTTATTGTCTTCAATTTATCTTGAATTTAGCAAAAAGAGAAAGCTTATCATTTTTGTCTGGGGATTTTTAATTAAATTCATGAAACTAATGACTGCTTAGTTTCAGTTTAAAATATTCATAAATTTCTTGTAATTAATTGGTGTTGAGCCCACGCTTTTTGGAATTTAATTTGTGTAAATTATACCTTGGCGGAAATAAAATGATGTATCAGTTTTGCTTATATTTAGCTGTCAAAATGGTTTAACTAATGATTGTAAAATTATGATTAATTTATTCACCTGATAGACTAATTTTGAATTAATTATAAAATACAAAGTTGTAATAAATGATTATTGATATAATATACCTTTAGAACGTTGTGGTATCTTCCAACTATATTTCTTCCTTTTATTAATTAATAAACCACACATAATTAACCCAGAAAATTAAATTAGTTTAATAACGGAAGATATAATCGGATAATCATAAAAACTTCAACTGAAGTTATACCCCATGAGTGCAGTTTTCCCTTTAATAAGACCGCTGCAAAGTCATGTTTATCTTGGCTGGGCTTAATTGTCTCCGATTTTAATCTAGCAATATGGTTGCAGTAGTTCCCTCGTTTCCAGGCCCCTCCCTCTTTAGACCCTACAGACCAGAGACAGCATATGGTCACTGCAGACAACAGTTGTGTGACAATTTTATTAGTTCTGCTGCCAGACACTCACTTGGTCCATGTGTGTTCTGCAGTTCGTGACGATTCCGTTTTGTATCTTTGACCCGCGCTAGACGAGATGATGCCTTTTATCTGCTGCGAACGAACCGGCTAATTGAAATCGTTTGTCAGCACATGCAGTTCGCTGTGTAAACACCCGATGTCTGGTAATAGATTTTGATAACGAAAGCGGATATCAAAGGGGGGATTTGGGGGGAGGTGTCGAGGGATTTAGGCCAGGAGCACTAGCTTTTTATAAAGCAGACACTAAAGGAAGTGGCTCCTAAGATAATGGTGTTTACGAGCGATTTATGCAAGGAGTTCAAAGGCAAAACTATAGTTTTATCTGGTAAGTATCATTCAGATACAAATAACTATCTCCCCACTTGGACCCTTGAAAAAAGATTCTGAATGCACATTTTTTGGCCATTTTCAGTCTTTTGTGGAACTCAAGACTTCTGGTTAAAAGCAACTCCCGTTGCGACCACACCCTCTCAGCCAGCTTCAATAGAAACAATCCTTTTGGGAGCCAAAACAGCCAACACCTACACTTACACCATGGAAAATTCTATTCAAAAGGCCAAAGAACGTCGAGGCAGACAGATTTTCATAGATCAAAACAAAGGAAAAAGAATCCAGAGAGTCGGAGATACAGAAGGCGAGAGATGGGTGTCAATTCCAGTGAAAAATGACAAAATGAAAAATGCAGAGGAGGCAAAACGGCAAAACTGTCATTCCGTTTGAAATTACAAACTCGAGATTCCTTTTAAACAAATATTTTGATAAATAATGCTGCTGCATCTCAGATAAAGAGGAGATTAGCCAAAGAAAGTTGACTTTGCATACAGGTAGCCATGGTAAGCCAGGTAGTTTGTCTTAATTAAGCCATATTTTGGGGGATATCGGCAGTCGGGCATCGCGGCTAGACGATAAAGCCTAGTTAGCGCTTATCTCGCATCTAAAACAAATAACATATGCGCCTTGTGGGTAAATAGAAATGCGTTTTGTGTCAAATCAATCATTATCTTTATGAGGCCCAAACATATGTTTCGATTTCAATTCCCGACTCGGTTTTGGGTTTGTTTACTCGGCTTATCTGAGCCAGCAAATCTGGATGCATTTACAATTTGATTTATTTGAATTCTGATTTCGGCTTACAGTACTCCGAGTCCCACCCTCTGCCCTGCTTGCATTTAGTTTTATATATTTATGCAAATCATATTTATTTGGTTCGGCGTGATTTAGTGTCCCACTGATTTACGCCGCCAGTCGAGTTTATTATGCTGCGCTCGGCTTTGTCTACGCTATCTGTGACACTAAATCATTTTAATTGTTGTCGTTCGTGTTTTGAATTCGGCTGGAGTTCACTGTAGATAGTGCCAAGTGTGCGTGGGTGTTGTTATTCGTGGATGTGTGGGGAGTGTGTGACATAGGCTTTTGGGAGCTACAGAAAAGAGTGTTTGAATATATCTAAAGATGACTCAGGAGTGGCTTTTATTGTAGTTTATTTTTTATTTTAATTCATTTAAGTTTCTATTGACTTCTAAAAGGCTTTACAAAAGCCTCCTTTATAAGCTGAAGATCGGAAAAACTTAATGGGAAATCAATTACGGTCTTATTCATTAAACCCCCTAAGAAATTCTTTCAAAAATAATGTTCTTAAGTATTTCTGAAAGACTCTAAAGCGGATTATGTAAAATCTTCCTGAAAAGGCTTGAAATGAAGATCTTAAAAGATCCATAAAATCTTCCTATAGGATTAATGATTCTCTAAAATAGATTTAAGAGAGTTTACGTCAAAAATTGAAATATCTAAAATATTTTAAAGAATTGTCATTAATATTATCTTTCTCTAGATTCTAAGATCTATTTCCAAAAATAATATCTATTATATTTTAAATAATGTTGTTTTGAAAATATTAAATAACCTAGTAGTTAAAAAATTCCCCTTTATCCCTAAAAAATATTTTTCCTCATTGAAACAATCTTTAAAAAAATATATACAAAATATTCTTTCTAGGTTTTAAAAAATACCATCCCTTGACCTTATATAAACAAATTAAACTTACCATCTTGTTCTTTTGCTGGGTATCCTTTTTGCTGATATTTTTCTGGATATTATCCGTGGCGCCAAAGCGGTTGTACTGGAACAGGCGACCCATTTTTTCGTTGCTATTGTTTTTTTGAGTTTTAAGAATTCCTCGTAATTCTTCCGATTGTTTACACTTTGGTCTTTGGACAACAAACACAAACACAATACGCTAAAGTCGTAATTTCCACAACTTTATGGACGCCCTTCAAGTGTGTTCAATAATTTAGCGCGTAAAGGGAATTTCGAATCGGTGTCGAAGTCGAAAACTAAGTCGAAGTCCGGCGTTCGAGTCCCGGGAGCGATGCGAGCGATCGGTTCGAAGTGCGCAGAGGGAATGAATTCCACGGAGCGAGTGCATCGAAAAAATACAACGGAAAATGAGCACGAGGCGGAGAGCCAAGGAGAGGCAGAGGCGGAATAGGCAGTGGCGGGGGTGAGGTGAGAGAGAGCGAGCGCTGGAAAAGCGGCAAGGGGAGGATAGAGCAGCAGCAGCAGCAGCAGCAGCAGCAACAGTCGCTGAGATACAAATTTCATGACAGGCAGGCAGGCGAGCCGGCGTTGTTCATGTATTTACCGCTAGTTCTTTCTATGCCTTTCCTCTCTCCATTCCCCTGTCGGTGTCTCTGCCTCTGTGTTTGTGTTGAGTTCGTTTTTCTTCATTTGCTTTGCTCAAACCACACCAACACACACATACGCGCGCGAACTGTGGAACACTCAAAACAGCAACAGCACAAATAGAAGTTGGAACAAGATACAATGGGATGGGCGACTAGGAGATACCTCTTAAAACAAATAATGTTGCCTGCTTTGAGGCGCCTTGAAGGATACGATTCAAACATCTTTAGTTATTCTTTCGGGATTTAACAAAGCTCCATCCCAAAATTCACAGCTCTAGGTTAATGACATCCTGAGATATGAATAGGATTTATTTAAATATTTTATAAAACTAAAAGAAAATATTTAAATATAAAATTATTTATAATAAATTAAAATGTTGGAGATTTTATAGTTTTCTCAGCCTGTAATTTAACTGCATCCTAAAATTAGTTACACTGCATTGTATAGATCCTGAGATAAATATATACATATTTCAAAATTAATAATGTGTTCAACAGAAAATATGATTATTTTCATAAATATTTCAGTAATTGTTTCTTAATATTCTTAAATTCTAAGTTAATTAAATTACACTTCTTACTTATTTACATCTTTATTCACCCATAAACCCATCAAGTTAGGCATACCCCTTACCTCTACGAGTCCAAGGTATAAAAACCACTCCAACAAAAAGCGAAATGAGAAAAATTTACTACAACCAACGGAAACTACACTGAAACAAAAGCGAGCAGCAAAGGCAAAAGACATTGCTGTTTTGGGCAGTGCGGCAAAGTGAATGAAATGGAAATGGAATGAAATGCGAGTTTGAGTGACTGACGGACTGACGATGAACCCGGGGGTAGGAAAGTCGCTGAGCGAGTGAATCCGTCACTCCTCAACAAGTTGAGTCCCCAGTGGGTGGTGGTGTTGGTGGTGGTGGTTGCACACGGGGTGAAGGGAAGCGTACAACTTGGCCCGCTGGCGAGTCATTCAGTATGGACAGCAAAGGAGCAGAATCAGCAGCAGCAGCAACTGAATCAGAATCTGAATCAGAATCAGAATCAGAAAGGGCAGCCAGTGGCAGCGACAGAAGCCCAGCCAAGTTTTGACTTTTCATTTCTGTATTGACAGAAGGCGTGGGCATAGTTATGGTCAGATTGTTACTACAAACAAATAAAATATAAGTTATTAAAGATATATAAAATCTTGATAAATATTCTAAGATATAATTAACTTTGGAGTTTCTAAAGAAAACTGTAAAGTTCCCTAAGAAGTTGAAAATCTCCGCTTGAGGCATTTGAATTTTGATTAAAAAAATATTTATAATTTTAAGGAAAACTTATTTTAAAAATCTTTAATTTAAAAAAAATTTAACCCTAATATACATATATTTTTGTTACTCATCCTATTATTCTGATCCTGATCGTATGTCCTGAATGAGTCCTTGCCCATACTCGAGTATGTGCGTCCATGATGCGCGTTCTACTTTTGGCTTCTTCATTTGCCTCTGTGTTCTCTGTGCTGTTTTTACACATTGCCTTTTGCTTATTTGTTTAACGTCCTCGTAATCGTATGTTTCCCCACCCACTGGGGCTGCTGCATTTTCCACTATCATAGGGCCCCCTCTCCGCCGATTTTCCGCTGCCTGTTCTGCTTTCTCCTCTTTATCAGCCGCACTACATTGAAACTTTCATCCTCTTGGCTTCGCTTTTTCGGTCTCCTTTTTTTTTTTTTGCACGAGCATAAAATAAACACAAAAACTTTGCAGTCTCAT
Organism: Drosophila ogumai; assembly: GCA_018904815.1. Lineage (NCBI taxonomy): Eukaryota > Metazoa > Arthropoda > Insecta > Diptera > Drosophilidae > Drosophila > Drosophila ogumai. The sequence goes on along the minus strand of JAEIIJ010018540.1, from coordinate 32,185 downwards.
TCAGCAGCGCAGTCGGAAAAGCACCAGCTACCCGCCGCTGCCCCCTGGATTTTCCAGTCTTCCCCGCCGTGGCTGGCCGTAATTATCATTATCCTTTCGACTCTCGTTTTGCGCTTTTCATTTTTCCGTGTGCTGTTTATACAGGCAACTATGGCACTTTAATTGAAGTCAATTTTTTATACTTTGCGGCTGCCCCGGCAAGTTTCACTGCAACGCACCCGCCCATTTTCCTAGCCTGCATTTTCATTGAAAATAATTTTGCAACTTATTAGCACCTCCGGAAATTATGAGTTCAAGTTTTTTGTGGCTTGTTTACGAGCTCCCGTTTTTCCCATTTTCGCATTTTGTTATTAATTGAGCTGCTCCGGTTTGGCTTCAGAGGTTGGTTTTCCCCCCTTTTGTTTACTTAATTAGCTCGTCGGAAGGATGAAGGAAACTGGCATCAATAGACGAGTCCTGGCGGAGTCCTGTCGCCAGGAGTTTCTGTGGCTTGACCAAAATCAGCTTCAGTTTCGAGTTTCGACTTAATTGAAACTGTTTTCGGTGAGTGGTGAAAAGTTTTCGGGTTTTGTAGAGAATAATTGTTATTAAATTGGGTTTTTAGATGAAAGAAATGAGTACTGGGAATTTTCTTATAATTAATAAGCATTTTAGGTAACAAAATACATGTAATGTAATTAAACTTACAAAATAAAATATTCTAAACATTGTTTGGATTATTTATATAGAGAAAAAATGTTACTTAATCTAGGTTAATGTCTTTTATAACTTAAATAAAAAATATATAAAAATAGGACATACTTTTTCACTGTTAAAATAAATTAGTAACTTTTAGAACAGCTGCAGCTTATACCTGATCGTAAACCTCTATAAATCATCTAAGAATAAAAACTAAAATCCCTTTTTTATGTGAAACCTATAGCCAGCTTACAATTAATCCCATATTTGGTTATATTTTACCCCTCGAAAAAAAGGAAAACTATAGAAATATTACCCGCACTTTGCACCCTCATCGGCAAATTATTTTTTATGTGTACCCCGAAATCAGAGCCAGAGCTGCCATTTATAATTAGATTATAACATTAATAAGTCGCTTTAACAAATGTTCAAATTTTCCGCCCCGCAAAAGCAGGCACTCCCTCCACCCCCTCGTGCAATTGACCTTCCACTTAGCTAAGCTGATATTTTGGCAACAGTTGCGAAAATTGAATTCGGTTGCAGCATTTAATAAAGCATCCCATTGTGCACGCAGCTCCACGGCATCGATGAGAAAGCACTTTCGATGGGCGAAACCTCGCACATAAATCAAGTGCAACCACCCACTCCCACCCACCCTGACATGAGCAGCTGGGAAAGTCCTTCGTCTCCGTTGTGAATTGCAGTTTCATTAGATAGAAAGCTTTCCCTGCTCCGAGGTTGATTTGTCATCACAATAACATCAATTTTGGGCCGCTGTCTGGGATTTTTCCTACATTTGATTTTTCCTAAAGTGGGTGCTGTGTAAATTTTCCCAGCTGTTGGGCGCACACTTAATGTTTGTCAATTATTTGCAGTAATTTGCAATATTTCTAAATGCTTTCGCCGGGAAAATGGGCCGATCCGCCCCTTAAATTGTTTTTAATGGCCATTTGCACTTACGCATTGACTGCAGTAATGGCTTCATTATTGGGAGCAATATAAATGGGTGAAGTCTCTGTCTCGGATTTCTCTGTTTGTTATTGCTGTGCTCTCGGGCCGTTGGGTTTTCCCTGATTTAATTTATAGTCGCAGCGCGTAAGGAAAATACTCGTAAATGTATATTTATTGACTGGGACACACAGGTCTTGGGCTCGACAGGCGGTCGCTGGATCGCTGGGCAAGTGTTAAAAACTTAGTTATAGATGCTTTGGAGCTGGAAAGCATCTCCAATCATTATTCCAAAATATTATCCCATTGAAAAAACGCATCGCCTGCGGTGTCTTTGTGTGGGTTTGAGGGATCTTTGTTAAGATTTTCCACATTTTTCCTTTATCTCTGAACCGATTCTCAAGTGACTTGGAGCAATTATGTTTTATAAATGATTTGTTAGGGGTGGTCTGGTATGTGGTTTCCAAGTGTTTCGGTTTCGGGGCTCTTAGATAATCCTTTATTTTATACAAGACTCGTAGAATTATGTGTGAAAACCATTAAACCTTAGTTTAATTGTTTTCTGCTCTTGTCAAAGCCTTCGGGGCTTGTCCATTTTCCATTTTCCCTTCTCCAGTTTTGGGTTTACGACTGCCGGCAAGTTCAACGGATTTCTTTTAATTGCTTCGCTTTGCGTTTTGGTTGATTTTCAATGTTTTCTGTTCTCGTTTTATACGTTTCGTTCTCCCCTTTTATTTTTCCGCCCGCCCCATAGTCATAAATCATTTTGGGTTTATTTTTCTTTGAGGGGAGAGAGTAACATGAAGCATTTTGAATAATTTTCATTGTTAATTTGTGTTTTGATTTAGCTCCAAGTTTTGGTATTCATATTTTATAGGACATTAACTTGTCCCGCCGATAATTTTATTTGACATGGCTTTGGGTGTCTGCCCCCGAAGAAATCTCCGATTCTCCATAGTTTTTCATACTGGCGCTTCCCGATCAATCAGTCATTTATCAAACGTCAGCCAAAGTTTCTTTCACCCAAAATGGGGCGGAGTCTACCATGTTTCTTCTGATAAAAAAAATACAAGACTAAAGCCCGCTGCATTTTTGGGAATTTCTCACACGTTTCGTTACATATCAAATGTGTAGTTTTTTCCCCCTTAAACGATGGTGTTTGTTTTCTTTTTCCTTCTACGTAATGATTCCGATAACGCCCACATTAACGAGAACTTTCCGTTCCGAACAATGAAAACGATTTTCCAGCAGCACAAACAATTATAGCGATGCATAAATTAAGCGCAAACCCAACATGAATAACTAATTTCCTGTACGGCAATTACTAAAAAAGAGAGAGAGATTCCAAGACCCGGACCAAGTGCTCCTCAAATGAGCATATTTGGATGCACGATACATTTAATCGCTGGAAAAGTGCCGGAGCTGTGGAAAACCCATAGCCAGGAACCCATAAAAAACGTGACAAAATGCCAGTTTGTGATAGCAAAGTGTGACACTGTTTTTCCCGAAGCAGAACGAATAAATTTATGCACAGCAACCGCATTACAGAAATCAACCACAAAAATATAAAAAACTAGAGAGCGGAGAGTGCTCGATAAGGTGGAACACGACCTCGGATCGCCGCATTATGGAGGTAGGATCGGGGTTTTATTTACCTCTGCACTTCAGAGCAGACAAATAAATCGTAATTGGCGTACGAGGGTTTCTTTTTTATTTTTTTTATTATGTGTATTTTTGATAGGAGCGGCAGAGGACGAGGACGAGGACTCCGAGTGGTTCGGTTTTTCATGCCCATTAAAATGGTAAACTGGAAAACTCGTAGCGTGAAGAACGGCCCAAGTGGCGTTCTGCGGTTGTGAACCTTTTTTTTAGAGCCCCTCTCCCAGTTTCCAATTTATCCCAGCCCGGAAGTAGTGAAGCGTTATCGCGATCGGAAAATCTGATAGATGATAGAGAGGCAGCGCCCTGAAGGTGCCGTTTTCCTTTGTTTTGGGTTGTCAAGAGATACGGTAGGAGATAGCATCCCGAGAGTGCCAACAGCTGCCTGCAGGATGCTTTAAGGACTCTCTCGAGGGTTTGCCGAATTTTTGCGATTATTCCGGAACGATAGGGAAACAAAACAGATTTAAAATTGGATGATAACGCTCAGAGGTTACAAATCATTATTCGAATGTCACAGCCAAGAGGGGTGTACATTTTCTGAATAAGTTTATGGTTTGAAAATTTGAAAATTAATGGAAGTTGTACCATAGAAAATTGAAGTTGATTTTGGCAGGAACCATGAAGGAGCATTGTTAATTAACGATTTTCTATGATTTTTTTACTGACTTTAATTTTAGGTTATAGAAAATCCATTCTCTTTTAACTAAACAAGTTCTTTATATAATCTTTCCTAATTCATTTTTTTAATCTTTAGTTTTCCCTCATTTTTAAATAGTTTTCTCCCCTCGGGCTTGATTGTTGGCTCTTAATGACCGCCACTAGCCAAGTAACGACTGCCTTAGTGACCCAATTTTCCCGTATGAGCTTGGAAATTTCATGTAACTAAAGAAAAACCCAGCCAAGATTAATGAACTACAAAAGATGGGAACACAAATCAAAAGAAATAGAAATGAGAGACTAGGAGAAGAGGCTGGGGGGGACTCGTGTAATATTTCCCAGAGAAAGAACAAATGTGTGACAATTTCTCAAAAGGAAACGAAAAGGATGCGAGGGCTCCACTCGCAGTAGGTGTCATGGCCAAGTGAGAATGTCACACTTGCAGCTTAAGCATAAAAAATATATCTCTATGCCCTGAACTCGGGTTGGGTTCCTTTCGGAGACTGAAACCGAGACGGGACACAGGGACACCCTTCCTCTCGTGTCGCGACTTTCGGGCGCGACCCTTAAAGGTGCATTTACAAGAGGCTGAGAGTCCTGGAGAGGTACGTGTGCGTTTGCCATAATCAAGATGAAGACATGTGCAGTCGTTAGGCTTGTTATCCTTTACTTAGGCAGTCGCCTTGTCGTCCGTTTCCCCGGGAAATTAATGGCCCGGTCTCGGAACCTCGGAGCAGCTGCCAGGGCCAGACTTCTCCCTTTTCGAACATTTGAATATGAGGAGAGATGAGGATGTAATTTGATATTTTCCTCCATTCGCATTTGCAGGAAGTGCGACTTGTAATTTTCGATATGGGCGCCTCCTGTTTGTTTGGAATTAATGAAATTTAGACATAAAAATATATACATATATATTTCCAGAAACAAAAAAAAAAAAAAACCAAACCAAAGAAGATGCAGCAATAGATAATCCCCGTTTTGATGTGAGTCATGAGGGTAATCAGTGGAAATTGAGTTATCTTCAAGGACCCCACAGCATATGGACCGGACCTTTTAGTGAAATTAAGTTGATGATTTGTTTGCCCAGCAAAAGGAAAAGTTTCCTCGAGGTTTTCCCTGATTTGCAAGATGTTTTTGTGTATAGAAAGTTCTTAGTTTCTCCTCCTCCACGCCTCTTGTTATCTCATCAGACTCACCTATGACCTAATCCCCGGCAAAATGTCACATGTATCCCAGATTTTCACTAAGACTCCCCTGAAGGAACAACAAAAAATAAACCTACGATGCGCAGCGAAATCCGCTTAATGCGATTTTCAAGTGGAAAGCAATGAGAGTGTCCTTGCGATTGCAGACTCCTTTACTTTCCTATTCCTTACTATTTTTCTCAAATTTTTCAAGGCTGCCCGACGAGTGGAAAAAATTTGGAAACAATGCCAAAAACTGGAACAATGCAAAAAAAGAAGAGAAGGAACCCAAGGAACAAAAAGAAGTGCCTGACTGTCTGGACATTTTGAGAGCGCCGCTATCTGGGATGATGGGTGAGTCCTGGCTGGGTTCCATTGTCGCACATTCAAGGACTTGACATAGACCCGAAATGAAATGTTTTTTGGCACAGCCCGAGGGGAATTTATAGGAGCAGGCTAGGAACCCAACCGTTAATGACGTTGCAATGGAAAACAAAACGAGAAATAATGAGTTTTCCCTTTGTATCAACCGCAACATGCAGCCCAAACAATCAGAGTCAGAAAAGTCAATTTTCGAGCCTCTCTCTCCAGGGCAGCTGCAGGATTCGGGACTGACTACCTGTATTTCATTTGCTTGTACACATATCTAGCATATCCTTTGGCACAATGGCCAATTTAAATGGTGCCGTCAGCAGGCGGCCCAAACAATGCTGCCTGCTCCTGGCAAGTAAATTAAAAGAAAATATGAAGCGTCATAGGTTTAATGAACCGACGCCCCAATCATAATTCCTCTTGAAATTCGGAACACGAGAAAACTTTCAGACAGCTGTCATAAGCAGGCAGAGGGACTTGTCAGTCAGTATCTCTCAGATACATTATTTGCTGGATGGAAAGCGGTCCAATTAACCCCTTTAGTCCAACGATCGCGGCTCTCTAAAGTATTTTCGTATTTCTTGTTTATTTTGGTAATTCAAATGCATCGTTTTAACCCTTTTCGTGTTGATGTCTTTTAAATGCGAGCTGGTTTCAGCCCCTGTGAAAATATTTTGTTTACTTCTCTGTCACTCAGTCAGCCCGATGGCACCGCAAATGAAATAACATCAGATAGAGGTGGCAGCGTGAGCAGAGGGATATTTATATTATATTATATATAGTAAACTATAAAAATTGGTTTAACATATTTTATTTTAATTTATTATTTAATTAAAGCAAGAATTTATTTTTTGTTCGCATATTTCAAGGACCCTTTAGCCCTATATTTATTTATTTTAAAAATATTTATATCACGCTCTTATCTCCCACCGCTTTCCCACTTAATTGTGAGCGGCTAACTGTATCTGATTGTATATACTGCTCCATATCATTTGCATAAATGCAGACAGAGCCCGCATCCATTTGCAACCCTTTTGGGTTTGTTTGCTTATCCTGCCGCCGCCCTTCGTCCTCGTCCTCGTCCTTTATCCTCCACTCGTCACACTCCGCCAGCGCGACGCCAGTCTCAATTACTTTATTGACCCGAACAGAGATTCCTCCGTCGCCTTCGCAGATTGCATTTCAATTGCAAAAACTATTCGGTTCTCATTGTTTTTCTGGGCCAAGTCGGAAATAGTTGTGATTGATTGGCTTGCCATTCAATCGTCAGCGGAGCGTAATCAAATTGGCTTATGTAAACAATGAGACAAAGTAAAATCTTTCCTTCGAGAAGATGGCAATTGAGACCGGGTTGAAATGTCAAGAGAAATATGATTTACGACTCGGGGGAATCGAGAAAAATGCATTTCTAAGCTGGCGACGACCGACGACTGTGACTGCAATTGAAGCAATGCCATCGAATCAATCACCACTGCACTCGAGGGTCCAAATCAAAGTCCATCAATCGGGGAATCACGAAAAAGTTCAGCATCATTAGGAGACCACATTAAAATCGAATCAGATGAACATTCAGTTCGGCAATCGCATAAATCAAGACAACAATAAGTGTAAGCAAAAGTGTATATAAATTATGATTAGGAGCTGGGACTTTATCTGGAAATTGGGCAAGTCCGTGAACCAGCAAATCATATGAAAAATTGTCATTAGGCCAATGCTAAGAGAAGACGGAAAAAGTTCAGGCAGTAAGCCAAGTTAGCTGCGGCTTTTCTGTGGTTTTTCCACAAAAGAAAAAACACCCAAAAAAAATACACACAGCAAACTACACACACATATGTGGGGGCGCCTAGAAATGGAGGACATAAATCATATCCTGTTGCCTGCCGGCTACGCACTCGGCGCAAGGACAAATGTTGATGATGACAAAGCGCCATTAAAGGCACATTTACACACCCACACGAGTCCTGGCTGTCCTGGCACCTACACTCCGTAAAGCAGCGCCAAACAAATCACATAAATCAAGCGCGACACTTCGCTTATTATTTGCTGATTTTCCTCCGCATTTTTTCCTCAGCCTTTTTCGATAAAAGTTTTCCCGGGTTCTATGGCTCGGGCATTATATCTAGATTTTGCTGTTTAAAAAATTGACAGCTCCAATTTGAAGCAGTAGGCAAATATATATTGAAGGGAGCCTGTGAATAGGGTTCAATAAATATTTTATTCCTTTTTATTTAAGTGGAAAATAGAGTTTGATTTATGGGAGATTTAAATTGTAATTTGTGATTTATTAATATGATTTTCTTTTTTTATAATATTTATTTAACTAAAGCTGAAGGATAAAAATATTTTGTATTCAAGTTAGCTTCAAAATCTACACATATTTAGCCTTGTAGCTGCCATAATTTCACTCAAGGTTACCATTTATGGATATCCTTAATCGTGTGTGTCCTGTTCCAAGATCTCATCAAAGAAAACCCGCATTATTGTACCAGGAAAACTAGCCGCCTGCCCACCAATTAGCAATGCCATTAGCAGCCAACGCCTCCATAAAAATAGAATATCCTCTTTGCAGGTACAAAAATAAAGACGCGCGAACCTGCACATCCCTGAAATTTATATACTTTCCTCCTCTCCTTCAATTAGGATTTTCATAATTTCCCAGACTTGTGATATTTATTGGTTTCGATTTCCGCTCCATTGCCTCATCTCTGCCGACTGACCACACCCCCGCCGCACATCCATAAAAGGTGTCCTGCCGACTATGATGTCCTGCAGCGGCTTAAGTCTGCGTCTGCGGTCTCCTGTCACTGCCTTTAATTGAAAAAGTCTTTAGCTTAAATTATTAAATTGATTTTTATTCACTTTTAATGGCTGTGTCTCGGGGAAGGTGAGCGTGTGGATCTGACAGCTACGCCTTAATGGCAGCTTATGTGGCATTAGAGCCTCAACTTTTTCTCTTTTTTGGGTTTTAAGTTTAAAGCTTAAGGTCCCAGGGGAGCAGCTCGTCTCCGTGCTGCTTTTAGCAGCTGCTACCGGGCTTAAGCTTTTGGCAGAACATATGCCAACCGGCTGAGTCATCAATCAGGTCTATTAGAAACCACCAAACTAGACAGGACTCTGTCTGGTTCCACCCTATGTGGCGGTGGCTTTGGCCTGCAATTTCATGCCTGACAGAGGACTAAGCCAAAAGGACACTAAAAGCCACGGTCTTGGAATGGAAGGGGGTCTTGTTGCAGTTTTTACACTTAGGAAATTAATAGAGTATTTATTTTTGACTAATAAAATGATAAGTTTTGTCTTAAAAGTATTTTAAATATTTATTTTAAATTCATAAAATGTAAAAATATAAAATAACTTAATAAATTCTAGTAGCAGCCACTTCAGACATTAATTAGTATATATAAAATGGGACTTTTTATTCAGTACTTTCTTGCATTCCATTTATATTTGTTGTTCTTTTTTTTAGTTTTATATTTCGAGGCCTCATTAAAAATAGTTTCAAGTGCCTTCTTAGCCTTCTTATTCCTTATTTTTTTGCATGACAGAACCCCATTTAGTCTTCACCCTCGTCTCGGCTGAAAACTGCAAATTAAACTAAACATAAACACAATTTCTCAGCACTTAAAGGCGAAATGAAATTATGATTATGCAAGCGCCGCTGGCGAGTTTCACACCGTTTCATAACTTTTTCAACCCTCCGGCAAATGAATGAATGAAAGGAACTTTTTTTTTTTTGGGTGAGACGCGTGCCGAAATGAAAACGTCATGTTTTCGAATGAAGTTTTTGAATTATGATGTTGACGCGACATGGTCTTTTGGGCCATCATCTGGCGGCGGGCACGGGGCATTAAATTAATTCAAAACGTTCTCAGGACACGCGCTTTGTTCGATTGGTAAAGTAGGGAAAAAAGCAGAGAACCATCAAATTGATGAAAGCCCGATAAAAGGTGAGTCCTGTGAGGGAGGAGAGCAGACAGGATAGAATATCCTGCTGCGGTACAGTAACCAAAGTCCCTGGGGATAAGGATGCCCGCAGCTTACAAGGGCTTCTTCAAGGGCTTCACTGTTGAAAAAAAAATAACAAAGAGCTTTTGGAAAATTTTGTAGATATTTTTTAGAGCATGTTTTTCATCTCTAACTTGATTTCATCTTCTAAGAAAATATATTTCAGAACAAATTTACAAAAGAAAAATTCATTAACCTGTTTTAAAAATAATTTTAAACTGTAAAATATTTTTAATATTTCAGTTTCATACTTTAAAATGTAGCTCATAGTTAAATATTTATATTTAAGTATTTTTAATACGAGAAATGTTTCCCTTTGTCAAGACTTTTCCCTCAGTGTCTTCAAAGATGAGGGTTACTTCTATTTTCACTGCCAATTTGTCTCCTTGGAAAGTTCACTGTTTGCACTTTTGATTCGAGTTTATTATTATTGGCGTTATTTTGAATGCATTTGTGTTTGCATGCCACATTAGTGGCCGACCCGTGACTCGCCCCTCGTCTGCATTTGTCGTTTACAAATTGCTTTTCGTGTTCAGCTCGCATCTATTTCGCCCGGCTGCATAATCAGGGGTATGGTTCGCCGGCTTTTCGAGGGGGGCTACGTGGTGCCGCTTTCTTCCTTTCTGTCCCCGGGAAGGGCTGCTCTATTTTTACATATCCTACGTCCGCTGCTTGTTATATTCCCGGCTGATAAGGCACGTGGCCTCATTTATCAACGGCGACTGCAACAAGCGAAACATGCAACTAACTTTTATATAGACTCCGATATCTATTCCTAGTTCGATTCGAATCCTTCCCTTTGGGGTTGGTTTTGTACAGAGATAAAAATAATCGAACCGTAAAAGTAAAATGTATTTAAGGTGAGGAAAGATTAATTATGATTTGTGATGTTTTACATAAAAAATTGTTTAAACAACTTAAAATAAAATAAAGATATATTTAAAACGGATTTTGACTAGTGGAAAGTCTATAAGAAGGTTAAAAATGTCTCCTAAAAAATAAATAAGAAATTATAAACTGAAAAATAAAAGTTTTATGGCATATAAATAATTCTTTTATACAAATAATTCAATATTAATTTACTAAATACTCAAAGAAGTCCTGGCTTTCATTTAAAATCTTCCCAAAACCAGCTTGAGAATTATTAGTTTAGTATTTTTATCAAATTTCCGTTGTCAAGTGTATTGTGGTTGCCACATCCACTTCCTGTTGCTTTGGTGTCGTGGGGTTGGTGTCCTGCACTTGAGTTATAAATTTGCTTGTAGGAAACACGTAAGTTTTCCCGGAGTACTTTCGACTGCTCCCCTTCTATGATCCTTCCTTCGGTTCGGGGACCCTGATGGTCTGTTGGTTTGCTGGTAATTACTGTTATTATAATTTCTGTTGACTGCTGGGATGGTGAGTGCTGGTCTCTCCCCCAGAAAACGGCGTGTGTCCTGTCCACGTGTGCTTTTCGGCTTGTTTTACACTTGGCTGACTTTTCCAACCCTCGAAGTAGATGTGCTGCCCCCTCACGTTGCCATGACTGCAAATCTCTCTCGCTGAGCCTTGTAATGATACCTCGGCGATGTTTATCTCACGGTCGGCATATCGCGATGAGATTATGTCATCGCTGTCGTCAAAGGTAACCCCGTGTGCAGCTCTCTAAAATGTTGCAAGCTTATTCCGCTCCAGTTAACAGGCTTTGCAACTCGATACTATTATGGCTCCTATACACACAGAAGAACAGATCAGAGGGAATGATGAGGTGGAGTGACCTCCCCCGGTTGGCCTCTTTTTGTGTGGAACGCAATTAATCTTCATCTAGCGGCTCGAATCAAACGCCTACGCGACAGTTTCCATGCAACCTCCCCAAGAGAGTCGTCTTCCTCTTTCCCCTCCAACTGCTAATAAAACATTTTCCATAACAAAACAGAAAATTGTGCTAAGCGCACTTCAAGACGCTGCTTCCCCGCCTCTCGAAACATATTCACAATTTGTCTCAAGTGAGTTTTTGTCGAATTTTAATGCCACATACAGACAACAATTGAGCAACTGACTGAGGCTGCGGTTGTACGGAAAATAAAATGCTGCATTTATCAACAATAAGATCAGTCAGCTATGATTGAGGCGGGGATTGGAGGGAAAATATAAAGCAGAGTGCACGGGGAAAATTATTTAAGACTGTGTTTTATATATAAAACTTATAAGTTACTTTTGCAAATACATACAAAATATTACAAAAATGTTTTGTTATTAAATAAGATATAGTTTTGGTACCTAAACATTTTTATAGAATTTTAAATGTAAGAAATATTATAGTAAATATATTAAAAACTTAAAAAAGACCAATTATCAAAAGTCTTTTTATGGATAAATATGATAAACCTCAAAAAACTATATACAAGCTTTCTTCTTAGCCTTAAATTCTTCATTTTAACTCTGTAAATATTTTTTATATTAATTTTATATTTAAAATACATTTTAATCTTAATTTCTTTCTCTGTGGGTCCTGAACTCTCGTTACTTCCTCGCTTAATGCTGCTTCAAGTGTGGTCGCATTTGTCGTCTGTGGTCCGCAGTCCACTGGAGTTGGAATTCAGCAGTGGGAGGTCGTTTGGTCAGCACGCATGATTTATTCCGCAGGCCACTTGAACACATCGCACACCCCACACCCAATGGGATGCCCCCTTCCCCTCTGACCATGGTAGTTGTATGTGACCCCCACATTATGCACTTTTCGTCATTCTCAACAAGGGGCGCTGATTGACAAGCGCAATGCAGTCGGAGGGAGCTCGAAATCGAGACAGTAAATGATGCAGGGGAGAACCTTGAAGTTACAGGTCGAGAAAATATAAAACAACTCGTAAATCACTCAAAAAAGTGATTAGAATTTAAATAAACAAAGGAATATTGTAAATTAATGTCTAAGGAAAATAATAATAAATATAAAGAACTCTAAAAAGGCTTCAATATATAAAAAAGAAAAGCTTAGAAACTTTCAAAATAAGTTCACCGAAATCTATTATTATTTAATATAATTTTCAACACTCGATAAATATTCTGAATTTTTACGGAAATACAAAACTTGAAATATTTCACAGTTTTCCATGAAAACCTATCCCTTTTTTGACCCACTATCCCACATATATTTTTTCCAAATATCCCCGCAATGCATCATAAATTGAATTTAACAGAGCCGAACGCTTGCGGCTTACTGAACCGCATCCTATGCTAATTTCTTCGAGTGTACATATTCGAGCTATGCGCATTTTGCATAACTCCGAGCTCCACCCTTCCCAGAAACATCCGCACGGAGGGTTAAAACGGTTCCGAATGGGTAACCCGCTAATCCTCTGCGCCTGTCATAAACATTGACATTGATGTTGATGTTGATTCCGATGCTGATGCCGATGACGATGCTGATGACGATGACGATGTACGGAGCTGCTTTTGTGCCACTGACAACTGACAAGTGGGCGTGCTGGGGTCTCCGACAGTCCAACTATGCGATGAAGAACCCAGAAACCCGGGCACCGGGCAACGGGATACCGAGCTGCCCGACTAACCCCCTGACGTAGAGCGTTCCGCTCCACAAATTGCGGAATCGCCGGACTCATTCCGGCGTATGCCCTTTAACGAGTGTATTCGTCATTCGGGCGGACAGACAGACAGTTGACATTCATTTGAAATGTTTCATGAACCCGGAGGAGGAAAAAATAAAACAATTACCATGAAATATCAGGACCATGAAATACCCAGGGATATATATAAATATATATGCATATACATAAATATAAAATAAATAAATAAATATACATTTTAAGAGGGGTACTTTATTTAGTTTTATTTATTTAAGAATAATATATATTTATCCAATAATATTTCCTATTTCACCAACCTTAATTCCAACATACCCTCACCTAACCAGCACTGCCACTGGGCAGACAAAGGATGTCCCCGAACGGGGTTCACTGTACAGTGGCAACCGCGGCGCATGTCAATCATTAAACTGTCATTTTCAGTCGATTTAACTAGCATTAAAAATCGCACACAATTGCCAGGATTTATGCATTGTGCGTAAGCTGTCATAAATTTCACTGAGTGCCCGCCCTGGCCTCGCCTCTCCTTGTGGGATCTCCCTTAAGCTGGCCTAATTTTTTATGGTCTGCAAACTAATTTTTATTCATTTGCTCAGCCACCAAGAAGAACTAAGCGCGCATATTTATTTTAATACCCCGCACGAACCAAAAAATGTGCCTCGGCATTTAACAGAAAAATCTTTAATTTTCATCTGGGACAATCTCGGCGGCCATTAACGAAGGAAGCGGAGGTTGTGGCGCTGAAATTGCTGACAGACAGGACATTCGTCCGTTGTATACGAAAATTATGGAAATTTATTAATCACATAAATTTGAGGCATAATGTGCGTGAGTGGGCCAACAGTCGGTCCTCGTTAATGGCTCCCAGAGCGCCAAAAAACGACGGACGCGGCATAAAAATTGCGTTAGGGGGCAGCAAACTTCTACGTCGCGATGTCTTTGCATATTTGCGTCTTGGCCAGGTTTCTTTTTTCAGGCTTAAACAAACTTTGTGGTGAGAGAGAAAAAAAAAAGGAAAATCATAGGCCGGAAGGAAAAGTACTTCCTGTTGATGTGTAAGCAAATATTTTTCAGGCAAATTGTTTGAAAGTGATTTTTTCCAGGGGGGACACAGTCAATCAACTTAAGGTCAGGTGCTTTAAGGTAATTTAAGGAGGACTAGAGAGAAGGTTTGGCTTTTATAAGGAAAAAACAATAAACAAACACTTAAATGTAAGCAAGTATTTTCTTTAAAAGCCTTGCAATTGAACTAATAAATATTAATAAATTTAAAGGCATTTTCTATAAGGATCTAACTTTAACATCATCTTATCTCTCACTAATTTTATGCACTCCCTTTGGAAATTATCGGGAATGTTTAAAACAAGCTCTAAAGCAAATCCCAAAACAAAGTGCCGACATGTGTTGCACTTAACAAAAAGAGAGGTGGAAGTGCCTTTAAGCCCCTTTTGACACTGCAGTAGGGGATACCCAGATACCACCGTCACCTCCCTTTGTCACCCCTTTTCATTCCGCCCCTGGTTTTCATCTGGAAAACGGAAAATTCGCCAAATAGCACGTGTTGGTAAATGGATTCGGATGAGGGCCGACGAGGAGGGTTGGGAGGTAGTGGCTCCTGGTCTGCCATCGAGTGCTGACATTTAAAGTAGCTGCCAGCATTGAAGTGACAAAACTAAAGATAAGACTCAATCACGTGTAGCTGACACTGACAATCGCGCAGAAGGAAAACCGAGGAAGGAACAAAAAAAAAACTAGCAGGAAAACTCGCCAACAACAAAATAGAAAATCAATTTCCACGTTTTAAGCAAATGTGTGTGAGAGGAAAATGGGGGGACATGCAAGCAGTTGCTTTGAATTTCACATAGGGAAAATTGGAGAGGGAAAATCGGTGGAGGAAAACCTGGAGAAGGGGGCGCAGCAGCGAATGAAGAGTGACATGCAGACAAAACAGGGGGCGACAAAGGAGGTGTCACTAACAGGAACAGGATAAATGTGCAAACCAGCGACAGACAGACAGGAAAAAAGAGCTGTCAGCCGAGAATGGAGCAAGTATAAGCAGGTCCTTGCTCACAGAGCGAAAATAAAGTAAATATCAGGGTGAGAGCTTAAATTAGTACAAGTTTATGTAGTGGTAATTAAATTAATTATAAAAAAAATAATACAAGAAATTTTTAAGAGAGGAAGAATAACTATTGAATAGGGAAAGGGATATGAGAAAATCTATACATCCTTTAAATACTTTAATTCATGAACGAAATATAACATTCATCCTTAAAACTAGCCCAATTTCCTAGCCAAAAAATCCCCTTTATGTCTCATTAGAACCCCTTTTTCAATGACAATTTCTCACCGTGCCCCTAGCAGTAGTTGCCCCAGTGGCCAGGACAGCTTCTGGGCATGTTTAGCTTGTTTATCATGTCAGTTGGTATGCTGCTCCCGGAATTGGCAGCATTAACTGAAGGAAAAAGCAAGGCCAGGAGCAGGAGGCGACACAACAACGTGGCAGCCATGGCCATCAAGATAATGCAAGTTGCTACTTGGTCTGCCGCCTGTATCTGTATCTTCCCCCCACCCTCGGATCAGTTCCCAGATCCCCGAGTTCAGTTGGAGTTCCAGCTTCCGCTTAACGACTTTATTTGCCCAACTCCATGAGGTAAATGTAAACGCTGATGCTGGAACAACGGTTCCGTCCACGTCTCGGTTGCTCCGACATGCAAACAAATAAACAGCACACGAAACCAAACAGAAACTAAACCAAACCAAACCCAAGACCAAGATAACCGCAAATAGATCTTCCAGATACCTGATAAGCCTCAGTTACGAGATGAGGACAGTGGTTGAGATACAATTCTTTGGAGGGAAATAATTTAAATTATAGAAAATGAAAAGTAAACTGGAAGAATATATTCTATAAGAAGAATAAAATGTTATAATTTTGTTTACTAAATTTTCTTTGAAGTTTTTCTTAGCAACCGGAAATGGAAAGTAAATATTTTGACTAATGCCTTGATCTGTTTAACTAGCTTGTAGCCTCTTAGGTCCTTCTACGAATTAATCCAAATACAATCCCTGGGCTTGAGCTCTTCGGGGACACTGTCTCTTTGTCCCTGGCTACTTCCTTGAGAGCTAAGCAGTTTACAGCAGAAGCATTTTCGCTTTTTGTTTCCTTTGTTGGCAGGCAAACATCACGTGTGCCCCTTGTGTGTGCAGGTGAAACTATATATATGCATGTGTGTGTGTGTGTCTGTTGTCCCTGCAAAAACAATGCACTACGACGACAGCATCAACATGCATAAAATACATTTTCATTCGCATTTTATTTGCTTTAAGCTGCGACTTTACACACAAAGCCAACAAAGTGGCAGCCGCCCGCCATCTGTGTGTGTGTGTGCGAGTGTGCAAGAGACCGGATATAGCCACGGATATCGAAAAGTTGTTCATGGCACTCTCTCCACTCTCCACCTTCCATTATACTCTCGAAAAAGTCATAAAACAGAATATTGTTTTTACAAAATGACAGCAGCTGGAAATTAAGTTCTTGACTTTTATGTTCACCGCAAGTTCCGAATTATTGATATGGCCTTTGCTAACCGAGTTTTTGCCTCTAGGTAAAACAAGGCAAAGGTGCGATTTGCTTTTACGATGTGAGAGAGCTGAAAGTGACAGTCGTTTAAGGAATTGCATTTTGGAAATAGGTTTTAGAGAGATTTTACTTGAATTTTTGGCTTCTCCTTGCTCAGGAATTTAAAGATTTGGAACTTCCTTCTCACAACAGAATTAGCTTGTTAAATTTAACACAAGATCTTAATTTCTGTTTACAACATTGTAATTCCTTCATCGCTGGTTTGCAGAGGAAAACCTAATTAGCTTTTGGTGGCGTTGACACATCATTCCGCTTTGTAATCTCATCAGTATTCGAGGCAAGTTTTGACTCTCGTAATCACATTAAAAGTATGTCACACTTCAATTACTGTCAGCGACTGTATTTTGTTATTAATTTTAAACCATTTGTTGCGCCCCTCGAAGGCAGTTTCCCTTTTGGCTGATATGAGCTGATGAGTGAGTCTCTTTCTGGGACAGCTGACAAACACATGCGAACGTGTGCAAGGGTCGCCGTCGCCACACGTTTTGCATTTGGAATGCTCTTCCCTTCTTGGCTTGGGTGTATTTTCTTTCACATTTTGAGTATTTGAGAATGGGGGCAGCCGTGGAAAATTGGAAAAAGTCAGCATGTGGTTTGCGTCAGTGTGTCTGGCATGAAGTTTTTCGCTTTATGTTTCTGCCACGACACGACACGACCTCAAGCTGTGCGCCTGCGCTCTGAGCAGCCGCCGATGGACTGGCCTAATTCATTTGTAAACGTCTTCAGGTCATGTGACACATGTGTCGAGGGATTAGGGATGGGAGCGTGAGATATTAGCCTATATAGGTCTGGGGATAAACGGGGAATTGAATTGAGACTAGGCGATGAGAAGAAGATCGTTTGAAAGTCCTTAAAATAAGAAAAACCTCTCATTTCTTAGACTATAATGTTGATTATACATAGTAAAAATTATATAAAGTAATTTTGTAATTTTTTCGACTGTTTCATAATGTTATTTGTTCTCTGGCAGACAAAAAATAGTACAAATTAACTTTATTATAAATGAATCGTGTGAAATTATAAAAATATATTTAATTCTAAAAGATAATAGAAATATATAGATTAATCCTTACAGATATAATAAATATGGAATATAATATCCAACATCTGTGGCCTCCCACTCACCCATCCTTAGTAAAACGTTAACCAGCAGGCGGTAGTACCTGGTGCCAGCGGGCGCTGAGCAAGAGGAGGAGCTCGAGAAGTGTCGCTGCATACGCCCCTTGACACTTTATTTTCGGTATTATTCTTCCTAGACTCTCCGGGTCGCGTGAATTCTGGGTAATTACAATTTATGGTGACGCAGTTTCTCAAGCGGTTCCATTTTCATTCCCATTTCGATTTCCATTACCATTTTGTATGGCTGAAGTGGCACCCGCAGTGCGTGTTTGTATTGCTTTTGAATCGAAACTCGATTGCGAAACAAAGGTGGCACTTGAGAGGGTTTCCTTCTGCGCCGTTCCAGTTGCCTTCCCCGAACCAATAAGTAATAGTTGCGCATTGTTCTTCAGTTCGGCCACAAAAGGTTCTCGAGTGCACCTTGCCATTAGTTTTCCCTTCGATAACAGTAGAGTTAGCTCTCAGACATTGTGTCTGCCTTGGCAGATAGATCATTAAGTATATATAGCAGATGAAGGAGGGCTCTGTTTCCATAAGGTTACATCATCATGCGGGCGGGCGGGCAGTTGTCTTTAATTCCCTTGGACAAGCAATTAAAATAAAGAAGAATTCGCTATGCATTTTCTAGCGGCGTAACGCTTCAGTGGATTAAATTAAATTCCAAACGAAGGGGAGACCTTCACCCCCCGACTTGGCATGGGAATGAAATTCACACATACAACTCAATTAAGTTGGCTGCAGAGTGAAAAACTTAATTTAAGACTTAATTGCAGCATAAATATCAGCGGGGGAGGCTAACAAAAAAAATGTATATGTATATGGGGGCTTTGTGTGAAATCAATTTTTGGCCTCCGTTTGATCCTTGAAGCATATGCCCCGCCGCCAATTGATAAGCAATTTTCCAATTCGCCTACAATTTCCATTTTAATAGAAAAATCCCACGCAGCAAAAAAGAACTTCACACAAATGCCAAATATGATGAAAGTCCGCTGTTAACCGAAAAGTGGGCGTGTGCTCAGCAATGTATAAAGCCAAATTCAATATAAAAATTCAAATCATTCAATTATCTGTGGCTCAGGCGGGGAAGTGAGGAAGCGAGGAAGCGGCGGCAGCTTTCCGATGGAAGCGCAAAAGCTGAATCAATTTGGCAAGTAAAATAAATGGCATTTATCAGAAACAAATCAAATTTCCGCTTGTAATGTAAGCAAAAACGAGGAAAAGATACAAGAAAGATAAACAGAAGATGGCGAAACCAAGGCATTGGGAGAGGAGCATCCTTTAAGGATATGAGATGATAGATAAATTTAGGGAATATTGCTCCTAACCAGATGTTTCCCATTTTTGTTTCCTTTAAATTTTCCTCCGCTTTCCCGGACCCAAAAGAAAAATATGGAAAAAATGATTGTCAAAAGGATAATCAAATGATGGGAAAACCTAGAAAACTGATGAGCTAAGCTTCGGGGATTCTCTGCCACAGCCATGAAATGCAAAATCCGTTTTGCCAACTTTTATTCCATTAAATTCTTTGCGAGAACTTTTTCAATAAGTATTTTTTTTAACTTATATACTTTTTGGCAAATCAACTCAACGGATTTTTCACCTGGGCCAACATTTTTTCCATTTCGCGTATTCCATTTCAATTTACAGCCATTAAATCAGCGCTGACTGCGGAATATATATAGCTATACATAGACACGGTTTATATGCTGCTAAACAATGCTCTAAATAAACAATAAAATGGATGGCATATAAAAAGGATGGGGATTGCATGGCGGTGGATGGAAAATCACGAAAAATCCATGCGAGTTTCAATTTTCTTTAGTCGGGTTTTTATATATATTTTGTGCTCTTTTTTTTATTAGCCCTTTTTATACGTGTGCACGTATTTTGGCGCGTATCTATGAGATACGAGATACCAATTTGGAAGCTGGTATTGGATTACATGACAACGACTTGCCCTTCGTGTGCTGTTAATGAGTTCAACTCTCGCTTCGATGACTCTTCGTTGCACAGGAAGAAATTAAAGATTATTTATTATGAAATTGATATTACATAAATTAAGCAATAAAATGGGTTTTTGGGATTTTTTAAAGAATATTTTCAACTGAAATAAAATATTTGAAGCCCTTAAGTTGCTTATGCAAGGTCTTACGATTATTTTATATTTTTTATACATTTTTCTATGGCATAATTTTAAAAGATCATGTCTTAAGATCATAAAAGATGTAATTAAAAATCACTTTTTTTAGAAATAACATGTTTTCGAGGCATCTATGTATATATTATTTTCTTTATAAAACTACTTACAAATATATTATAAATTAGCATATTCATATAAATTCCTTTATATATATTATAAATACCCATTTCCCCATCTAAAAATATTCTTAATTCTTAATTCTCTTTGTGTTTATAATTAAGGACTGCTCGTTTCGGGTTTCAACTGTTGCAGCTGCTGTAACCGCCTTCGAGATGCGGTTGGTTCACCTTGTTTATGCAAGGGTCAGGTCAATCTGGAGCTCACAAAACCGCAACATGTTACTGCAGCCTGCGGGTGTGAGCCGCAGGACCGACTACTGTATCTAAATCCGCATCCGTATCTGTATCTGCATCTATATGTGTGCATCTGCATGCCAAACTGGCGGCGTAGACGTATCTCAGGGCTGAGCCTCGACTTAATGCGCTTGCATAAACAATGGGCGCCGCCCTCGGGTATCATCTTCATCTCACCGCCGCATCCTTATCTGTTAGTTACGAACTTGTGTCCCTGTAAGCGGATTTGCCTTAATGTTCTCCCTTTTACCATTTATTTCAGATGTTCACCGACCCGATATTTGAGTCGCCCTGAGAAGTATGCAATGCTAAACGATGGCATAATTAGATCAGAGTCGGATTTCAAACTAAAATGTGAGGAATCAGGATTCAAAGGTTGCCTTTAGCATCCAGAAATCGGAAAATAAAATGTTATCAAGTGCGTAAGGGGATGCCTTTCTCGGTATCTCATCAAAATCAAAATCAAGTTGTCACGACAACTGCTACACATGCCATGTTGAGGATACGATTGGCAGGACGACCACCAGTTGCATGTCCACTGGAAGCCTGAGTCCAACCCCCTCTCTGTCCACAAGGCCACCCAAAACATTCTGTTCCAAACGCGGGGAAATCCAGCGCAGGCGCCTTTGTGGATGCCAAGTTTCGTGTTCGTTTGCCAAGTTTCGTGGGCAGGACTAAAATGCCAGCACACAACGCCAGGATAAACAGTTCCTTGCGCGCTTTCAACTGCAAAGGTTGGCCCGAGAAAGCGCCCAAAAACAAAATAACTCAACGCGAGAAATTCCTAACAGCGAAGACGAAAACCATAAAAACTTAACAAATCCGCCAGTTTAGCACAAAAGGACGGCGCTTAACTTTTAATGACGCGACGGGGTAATTTTATTGCCATGGTCGTGGCCTGATAACAGTGTTAACAAAGTAGCCGCGTCAGCCGACAAAAAGTTGCACACTTTCTCCCACTCCTCGAGCCACTCCGATTCCGTTGCCATTTTTCGGCGAAATCAAAGGCGAAATCGTAAAAGGCGGCCAAGTGTTGGAATTTATGAGTTCACAATCGTAATTGAATTTTATGCGAAAACTTGGTGTCGAGTTTTCCTTGGGATTATTGTGGCAATAAAACAAACACGCACGCGAACAAAAGGACCCCAGTTGTGGTCATAACGAAAATTGCCGCCAAAAAAAAAACAAGAAAATCTTTCGAGATAAAGGTGAGCAAATTGCATTGTATTCATATATCCTGAATATCCTTTTACGAGTCAATTTTGGGGCTTGATTTTTAAGATCAAAGTACGGACCTTTGGGTCCTTGTTAAACAGTGTCTGTGCGAGAAAAAAAAAGGTCACTGGCCTTGAGGTGAAAGGATTGCATAGGCTCTTGTTTCGCTCCGTTGCCTTTGGTCGTCCTTTCATCTTCTCTATATAATTATTCAAACAGCAGGGTCGGCGCTCCCCCTTTTTGCGTTCTTCGCCACCTTTTGGCATTTTGGCCCAGCGTTGCACATCAAAATGCATTGCAAACTTTTGCCACGAAAGCTGTTACACTTTCTGGCCCTGTTCTGTTCTGCTTAAAGTTATCAGCGGAAAAGCGCGGCGGAGGGGGGAAAGCAAATTCTGAGGATCCTTGCTATAGGAATCAACTTTTTTTGGGCAGGTCCTAGCTGCTCCCTTCTTGAGGCAGACTTCCTGTTAAGCTGTCAACATGTTTGGAGTGAAGTGTTTCAGCTTTCGCGCAAAAGTTTAAATACTTCGGGGAGTTGAAATGCATGCGAGGTCGCTTGTGAATAATATTCGTGGCTCATAAAAATATGCAAAATAATCCCCGTCCTGTGGTGTGAAATCTCCGACAAGTGTTGCGAGTTTAACACAGTTTTCAAGCCCTGATATAAGAAGTTAATTTGGAGAAGACTATAAATAAGAAGAAGTGTTTTTGTGGAAGGTAATTAATTAAAGAAGCCTCTTTATAAATATTTATAGTATGGTTATTTTTATTTGTGATCTATAAAAGCTGCCAAAGGATGATCATTTTAAATTATTTTTAACTATACTTAGTTGTTACTGAATTTATTATTAATTAATTTTAAAATCAATTTAAAATAGTAGTAAATCATATATATCCTATAAATATTAATTCAGTGTAATTAATCATTTTTTAAAAAACGTTAAATAAAAATTATAATAAAACTTGTACTTAAAACCATTTTAAGATTTTTTCTTATCGAAAATTCCAATTAGAGAACCATACCCCGAAGAAAACCATTGTCTAATTTAGGGCACAAGTTTTCCTCGGGAAAACCGCTTTCTTTCCCCTTCACAAATCGAATTACTCACCGCAGCATACTTTCGGGGTTAAACCCGAGTTAAACGGCATTAAAAAAGTGTAGCGGAAATTAATGAAGATAAGTCCCTGGACAAACTTTGGCTATCTGCGGATCAAGCTTGAAGCTGTGCCATAAAAAGCGCACTTAAATGCAGTCACCGTATAAGAGACACAAGGACACAACCGAAAACATTTCCCGAAAAGACTTTTCCGTCGTCGCCAAGGAAATGTCAAGCGGCGGCGGTGGTTTGCTGGCCGCTGTCGCAGTTTCGCATTTCTGAATTCGCAGTCGACACTTCCGCAGCGGCGACAGGTGCTGCCTGTCAGCTGCATTCGAAAACCGCGAATTTTTCACCAGTTTCCCCTGCTTTTCACCGGCTTTTCCCTTGCCGCTCTCCCAGCCGTGTCAAGTTAATCAGCGAGCGCGCTCCTTTTTTTGCATTTTTTCGGTGGCTTTTCATATTTTTTTATATTTTTTGTTTTTTTTTTTTTTGAGGGTTACAAAAAATTTCACGCCCGCCGCGAAAACTTTTCATTTTCACGGAGCGAGTGAGCCGGCGTTAATAAGGTATAAAAAAAAGCATAGGTCGAGGAGGGGAAAAGCCGGAAAAGCGGCCAGAGACAAAAGAGGCTCATAAAAAAGAAATGGAGCTTGTTTGTCTAAGTTAGAAGCTCCCTAGTATTTTGTCTCCCCTTTTACCATCCGCTGTAAACACTTTTATTTGTTTAAGTTCGCTGCCGTTGCTCTTGGCAGTGACTTTCCTCGAGTAGCTAAAGACAACAACAGAGAGCGGTGTCTAAATGAAAATCCCTCTTTTATTCGCCAGGATACAGGAGGCAGAGTGTGTGTGTGTGTGGGCTGTTCGTACATGTGCGATAATTCACACACTGCTGCCACAGCAAGCGGTACAGCGAAAGGCTTTTAGGAGTTGTCTCCGCTTTTTCCGCTCTCTTTCACTCCTTTTCCAAAGCGAACTCCTTCGGCACGCCCCCGTTGGCGCTACGCCCACCTGCTGTCGCTCCAGCATCGTTGACATTTTCATTCATCGTCTTGGCAACCGTAATTAAAATCGTTTTAATTTACTTTTTGCCTCACACACTCTGGGAGTGCACTGAGAATTTTGGCCATATTTTCAGAGTGTTTCTTGTGAGAAATGTAGCTTATTTTTGTTTAAATATTCGTGTACCTTAAAAACATGATATTTTACAGAATTTAAAAGGTTTAAAAAAGATTGAATTATTCTTTAAGAAACTTAAAAAATTAAAGGAAATAATGTGGAATTTATGGGTAGTTTTAGCAACAAAACTTCGTGGCTTTTTCAAATTAGAAATATTTTAAAAATAAATTTCTATATATATTTAGAAGCTCTTTCTTGCTCATGTTTTATTGTCTTTTTAGAATTATTATTTTATTATTTAAATATTTATCCTGAATTTTAAAATCATATAAGCCAGCTTCCTGTTGAATAAAGTCTATTGCGACATCTATATTTTTTCTGAATGTAATGTCTCCCCTCCCCACTTCCGTTTCCTGTGGAAAGTGTGTAGCACACTTATCGGGGCTCGTCTGCAGCACCGCGCCTAGTTTATGTTTATCGACTTTTGTTTAGCGGCTGAGGCTGTTGCTTTTTCCACTGCTACTGTTATTATTTCAGTCTCTGCCCGTCGGCGGAATATCCCCTCAGTTCCCCCCCGCCGCTAGAGACCCCCTCGGCCTCAGCCTGCTCATTATGTGGGCGTGCAAATTGCTGCATATTCATTTACCGTTATCTCTTTCTTGTCAAGTAAAACACACATTTTACTACAACAACAGCTGCTGCCACTTCAACACAGCCTAGCGCTGCCACGCCCCCATATAGCCATCATTCGACGCCCACAAGCCTCGATGTTCTTAATAACATAAACTTCTTTTCTCTCAGCGCCCGAGAGTTGAGTTAATGAAGAATTTCCATGACGATGTCGTTGCCCGTGAGCCAGCCATTACACAGGGAGAAAAGGGGTTA
The DNA here is from genome assembly GCA_018904815.1 of Drosophila ogumai. NCBI lineage: Eukaryota > Metazoa > Arthropoda > Insecta > Diptera > Drosophilidae > Drosophila > Drosophila ogumai. The sequence continues at coordinate 7,467 of JAEIIJ010018540.1, read as the reverse complement.
TATATGGTTGGGTAATGTGGAAAATGTGCCTTAAACTAGGAGAACTTTACTTTGGCAAATTAAGGTGGGTTAAAATATTTAACAATATATTTCAACTCACAAGAATGCAAGTATTTTGACTTTCTTGAATATAACTTTTTAGAGAAAGTTTATAAAAAATATTTTTTAAATACACCAACGCCTTAAGAATACTTTAAAAAATATTATATTATGATTAAGACAAATGAATTATCTATTATCTATTATCCTTAAGTAAAACTTTTAAGGCATGAAAATGTATTATTTATATATAAAATATAGAAAAAATTATATAAGCAAAGACTTGTTTTTCCCCTTGTGTAAAAGTATCTATTCGTGTATATCTCTTGATAGCACTCCTGCCACCACCTGCCCAGGCTCATTATATGTATATATATATTGTTGCCTGTCGACGGGGACGTCGTTCCGTCCGTTGGTTGCCTGGGGAACGAACAAAACGTCTAGAAATTTGCCAGTCGAGTTGGCTGGAAGCGTATTAATTTTGCTCATAAAATGATTGCCGATAAGATATGATCTGTGTTTGCCCTGCGACTCATTTTGAGTCGCCATAGAATTCGTCTGCCTTTTGAAGTTGAGTTGAGTTGTGCACTTGCCGGCAACGGAGGATATACTTTCGGAGTGGAAGGAGTGCCAGCTTCGAGGAGTACGAGATGTATTCACCTTTGGCTTTGTAATGAAAATTCAGCCACGGCATCATCGTCACAGTAAGCGGCTTAAAATTGCCGAGATGATGTGTGCATATGAGTAAAATCTCCGAGGCTTAGGGGGGGCCCGCTATCAAAACACTTGAAAACACTTGGCAGGCAGGCCAGCGGCAGGCAGCACTTCTTCATTCTGCAACATTTTTGCTCCCATAAAGGATAGGATATGTTGCCAGCAACATGGCTCACACAAACACACACTCACGCACAGCGTGTCCTTCGTGGGCACGTGTCCGTGTGCGATACACCCACACACTGGGAATATTTTGGAACAGGCGCTCAGCGGCGAAAGATGGCGGCCCGAAATGGAAAATACGAAATACGCATCGCCACACAGATACTCACCCAGCCACATGCACACACAATGCATAACATAACGCACACACAGGCACACACTCGCCGCGCACACCACTAAGCAGGCACACAAAATCGTCCTGGAAGTTGCGAAAGCAGCGAAAACGGCGAAAAAGCCGAGCAAAGTAAGACACTCTTTGCGAGTTGGACCGGGGGGGTCGTAAGGGAGAGGGGCTGGAGTCTGGCTGAACGAGGCCAAACAAAAGCGAGATAAACAAGGAGAGCAGCGCAAAACAAACACAGGGAAAAAATTAAGGATTTATTAGTAGCTTTAGTAGGATAATAGAAATATAAATAAAATGCTTCCTTTTGATTTATTAATTTATTTAAATTTGTTAGCATATTTTTAGCACGAAGCTAAGATAAAGAACTTTAAATATTTATTAAAATATGTATTTCTCTTTTAGAAATATTTTATATTGACTTAAGCAGTTATTTTACATTTTTAAATAGATTTTAACACAAAAATAGCATTATTTCACCTTGTAATTTCAAGTATAATATAAAGTCATTCTTAGAATGAATCAGAATAATTTTTTAAAAATAAATAAAGAATTTTCTATCAGTGTCTGCACATACACATGCACAGTAACGCGGGAGACAGACATTGAAACAGTTTTGTATGTGTTTTCTCTTCTTTTTTTTTTCTTTTTCTTGTGTGCCTCATAAAACGGTCGCGGCGTGCAGTTGAGTCCCGTCTTAAGGGGTCGCAAGAGCGGCAGCTTTATGGCCATCACCCCTCTGGCTACAGGCCCCTACCCCCCTTGAACCCACACTCCGTTGTTGTTAATTTCGCCACTTTTCGCGCTGGCATAATAAAGTTGATAAAGCAGCCGCAATGCTGCCTTTGAAGAGTTCGTATTTGGGCAGAGCCGAAAAGTAGGCAATTATATTTTGCATAAAGAGGCTAAACAGGAAGACTTCGGCAAAAGGACATACATTATTTTTATTACAATAATTGTGCATTCATAATAGTATTGTACTATGATTAGAAAATGTATATTTTTGTAATAGAACTTTTTAAATATAATAGAACAAATGTTCTATTTGCAAATTCAATTCCCTTCTTTAACTCGAATTTAAACTAAAATATTTCACAGTTAAGACCCATTGAGCCTGGGAAAACCCCTCTGGAATTTCTCAAGTGGCAAATAGTGTCTCGGCTTAGGCAAGTTAGACTGTACAAGGGTATCCGTTGCTGTGTATGTGGTCTTTACAATAAATCCCCCATTCCTCCTGCATTCCACCATCCTGGTAATGAATGGCAGCGGCAAACTCCTCAGCTGTCTGTCTTGGTTTCCGTTAAGGCTGCTAAAAAGCGTGTCAAATAACTGGGCCAGCATGCGAGCTGGCGAGTAGATAGGGACATCAGCTGCCTGCCTAAGCGTCGGCCATAAAACAAATGAGCCTTCAACATGAGTTCGTCATTTGTTTGCCACCCCGTGTCGTCGCACTGGGAAATTTTAAGGCGGCAGCTGCCATTTATGAAAAGCCTTTGCCATCGTAGACAAAAATATTTGTTGTGCTCGCATAAACTATGCACTCGAAATTTTGCCGCCTGATTACAGGGCGAACAACAATGGAAATGCCATAAAGGCAGCGAGTGGGGAGAATATATATACTCAGCATATATACGCACTCCAAGAACCCCAAGCCTGTCTGGCCGTAAAATGCAGAAAGTAACACAAAGTAAGAGGACTTGTGTACCTTCGGGATTCGCAGTTCGTGCTAGTCTCACCGCCTTTATGATCCTTGTAATTAATGCATACCTTAAGGATATAATAGGAGCCCTGGTCTGGCCGGAGTCTGGCCAAAGATAAACTGAAACTGAAACGGAAACTGAAACTGAAGCGGCGGGAAAACAAAAGAAAATCAAAACCGAGTGTGACTGACGTTTTAATAACTCGCAACAGTTTTGTGCAGCATTTTTCCTATCCTAGAGAAAATCGAAATTGCCGGGGCTTTTCATTTGCTTTTTAGACTGTGTGTGAAAGCCAACTCCTCGACTGTGTTGCCAAATAGTCAACGAACAATAAGTCTTAAAGTCATGCTAGGAGTGCCAAGTCTTGTCCCAGTCCCCGCTTCCTTGCCCTCGTCCCCTTGAAAGCTGACTGACTTATGCACTATGTTATGCATGCAGTCGAGTTGCCAGCTCGTGTTCCTATCTCTTTCCCAGGCTGGCACACAACAAATGTAACTACGAAATTTAACTAACATTTTTGTGCATCCTGACATTCAAACTGGCTGAGTTTTTCGCAGCCTTTTGGAAGCTGTGTGAGTGTGGAAGGCAGCTGACCTTTAAAAGGATTTCTTTTTGGAAATTATTTCCAACAAAGAAAATATTTTGTGAAGCCCAAAATATATATTTTAAGATATACAGGCTTCTGGGAGAGTTTTCTATTCGTAGGAGTTTAATCCTTTTTTTCCTGTTATTTTTTTGAGTTCTTCTGAACACACATTTAAAGTGAGTATGGAGGGTATTCCGGAGTCCTTGCTGTGTTGCTCCTTGCCACATATATATTTGTTTTTTTTTTCTAGCTCTGCACTGTTGTCCTTCACAGTTGGCTGCATCAGGGCCTGAGTTACTTTCGTTACTCTCGACACTGCAGTAGCAGCAGCAGCAACACAGTTTTTATTTCGTCCGCCTGCCGGAGTCCCGGCCCCAATACGCTTTAATGCAATGACATTAATTTATGAGCTGCTGCCCGAGTTGAAGCCAAGCTCCGTTTCAGCCATTTGAGTCGCTCTCTAACTCATTTATTCACTGGCAAAGCCGGGCTAACGGGGGACCGGAACTGGTTGCACGGAGGAGGACTCCTCGGTTTGGCATTCACACGCCTCGTCGCGCTGGCACTTAAGTAATTTCAACTTGCAAACAAACACCCCGGATGTCTAGCTCCCGGAGCGGGAGCCATACCAAATGTCAAAGTAGTTGTTAACATTTCCGCTTTTTCGCACGGCTTTTCTTTGGACCTCTGCCCCTCCCTCCACCCCTCTTGGACCCCTTCTGTATTTTTTGGAGTTGGGAAAAACTTTGGTTGCAACCAGAAAGCGAATTGCAAGCCACAAGGAATGCAGTCAAGTAAAGCTGCCGGCGAAAAAAGTTTCCCTACGCCCGGACGACACTCTTAAATTACTGACTTAATTATAAAACATGAACGCTGCTGCTGCTGCTACTGCAACTGGGGGAGCTTAGCCCGGCCAGCAGCCTCCGCAAAGTTGGCATTGCCAGTGCCAGTGCCAGTGCAGTTGCCAGTAATTTACATAAATAAGTTGGCGCGGAGTATTAACATGAAGGTTACAAATCGCCCAGATCCTCCAGCTCCGCCTCCACCCATAAAATGTTAAATGGCATTTAAGCTGTTGACTTTTAGATAAAACCGGGTCAACTGTGGCTTGACCTGGTAGGGAGAGAAACTAAAGGAGTTACCGGGCCAGGGAAGTGGGGAAAAAGAAAGGCTAAAGGGTAGCTCCAATTGTTACATGTCCTTCGCTTTCCCTCCTCCAAACCCCTTTGCGACTTACTGTCGCTTCATGTTGACAAGCTTAACAACCGTCAGCTGCAAGTTGCTGCAATTCCTCATCACTGGCTCACACATCACAACATGTGTGCGTGTGTGTTTCCCCCTGGTGGCTTGACTGCTGAGGTTCTTGAGGTTTTTGGGGTCTGAGGTCCTTGCCACCCGCCGCCAGTCTCATGTGCAACTGACATTTTTCAACAAGCTGTGGGATTTCGCCCGCAACCAGCAGCACATCACATCTACAAACATTGACTTTGACTTCTTCCCTCTGAATTTTTAGGGGGCAGGGCGGTCCGAACGAACACACACTGGGGGAAAGTCAAGGATTTTAATCAAGAATAACGACTTATTTTTCAGAGAGGAACATTACTTTTAATAGTAAGTAAGGTATAACGTTAGAGGTTGATGGGAAAGAAAGCTTACGTTTTTTTACAGATTTTTTATTCCCTTGAAAATATTATTTTATATCCTTTACTTTTAGTTCCAATAATTTTTTAAAAAAGAATGTTCCGTAGTACCTTTTTCTTATGTTTTTTTCCCAGTGACTTGAACTGATAACTCATCAAGTTTCCATATCCTTGCCCAAGCCTGCCAGTGAAGCGTTTTTAATGTGTTTATAAATATGCCGGCCAGACGAAGTCCTTCGTCCTACACACACACACACCTCTCACTCCGAGGCCTGGCCAAACTCTAGTTTATAAAACTGTTGTCCCCCCCCTTTTGATACGCTCCAAATTGACCCCTTGGCTGTGTGATGTCGTTCATATATCCACCTCTCTACCTCTCCCAACCAGGATACCGAATCCAGGACATCCTGTGTCACAGGCCTGGGCTGGGGGATTTGTTATGAGCCGAGAGCCGAGTCGAGTCTGTTGGCAGACTAAGCGGAAGCTCTGCTGAGGCTGTTTATCAACAATGCCACGCCTCCTGCGGCTTTCTGGGCTAAATGCTAAATGCGAGAATTAATGCAGGCTCCTGGAGGCGAAGGATGATATTGAAATTAGTTGGCCAGACCACACAGGGGTAGTCGGTGTTGGGGTTAGGCGATAAGGCGTGGCCGGTTTTGGCATTTAATGAAATCGTTAACCCAGACAAATTTGCATAATCGGTTGGTTACTGGGTTGGGGAAGTATATCCTGACAGGCAATGGTGTTAAATATTTGAACTATGGGCGGATATAATTGCCATTTGATTGCCGAAAGTAAGAGGTGAAGGTGATTTGGGGGTTAAGGTCAAGGGAAACCGGAAAATAACAAAGAGAGAGAATATGTACTAAACAAAGTAAGGCCCAAGTATAGATTAACGGTAAAAATAATAAGTAGAGAAACAGTTTTTCCTGAATACATTTAATATAAAAATTAAATACTTATAAACAAGGTAAATAATATAATAAGAAAAAATAAATAAATTTAATAATTCGCTAATATACATAAGAGTTCTTCAACTTTTATTTATGTCAGGAAATTATTTAAATAAAATATATTTAGGTTATTTTGGATTCAATATAAAAATAAAATTAATTTCTCACTTACCGATTTTCTTATTTTAGTTTCATCTTCGTCTTTTGCTTATCAAATTGCAGCACACATTTTATTTTGGCAACGATTACGAATTTGTATCTTTCCTTCCTTTCCTTTTTAATTAATACAACCATTAAAAAAAAAAGAAAAACCTTTATGTATATTTTTGGCATTAATTGACGAAACACTTTAAAAAAAAGAACAAAAATACATATATACTTTATGTATTATTTTATTATTCACTTAAAAAAAATGGGGAATAGGAATGGAAAGCCCGGTAAAACACACACGAACCGCACATCAATTCATTGTTATTTCTGGCATATTTTTTACATCCGTTAGATTTATTTACATTTATTGTTTTTGATTATTTTAATTTGAAACACTTAAAGAAACCATTTATTTCGCTAGTTTTTAGAGAGGTTATTCGCCAAGCCAACACACACACGAAAAAATGGAAGCGCCAAAAAACTTCCATACATATAAACCCATACATATGTATATGTATGTATGTATGCCGAAGCGGCTGCTGTTGCTCTGCGTTGTCTACGGGAGAGCCACATTTATCGGCTGCGCTGCTGCGGGCTTCCATGTCCACGGGAGTCTCAAGTTTTCTCCATGCTATGAATGTATTTTTGAGTATTTTCACATAAAATGCACTTTGTTTTAATTATTTGTTTGTTTTGTGGGAATTATTATACGTTTTTATCGGACGAAAAACGTTTTTTAGCAGCAGCACGCGTCAGTTATTTACTTTACCACTTTTTTTCTATTTCACTTTGCGCTCTCTTTCGCCACTAAAAAACGACGCGTCGCTCCACTTCTGCATGCTGTACCTACGATCCTGTTGGTTGCTGCGGCTGCTGTGGCCTTGAACAATGTCCACGGGAGTCTCAAGTTTTTTAATCGCAAATTTTAGATTTAATTCGATTTTCATTGGCTAAATCCTTTACCAATGGTTAATTGTTGATGGTGTATGTAAAATATAAGTTTTTCGCCAGACACCCGTTTATTTCGGCACCTGCAATTGGAGAACAGAGACGCAGCATTTAATAAACAGTTAAATGTTGAAAAAACAAAGTTTTGTATTAATTTTTTTGTGTATTCACATAAAACGCATTTAGTTTTATTGATTTGTTTGTTTTTTGGGTTTTATTAAACGTTTTTATCCGACGTAAAACGTTTTTTAGCAGCAGCACGCGTCAGTTATTCACTTTACCACTTTTTTTTCTATTTCACTTTGCGCTCTCTTCCGCCACTAAAAAAAGATGTTCCACTTCTGCATGCTGTACCTACGATCCTGTTGGTTGCTGCGGCTGCTGTGGCCTTGAA